>JALIZH010011151.1:0-63143 GCA_030522465.1 Rhipicephalus appendiculatus
TATTGCGCTTAGATGACTCTAACGGGCGCTTCATATCGTTTACGCTCTTGTCCAGAACAAGTGTTTCGCTAAAAACCGGTCATCCAGTGCAAACATGGCTGCACGGTGCAAGGAATCTACCCGCTTGCGGCCTATCTGCTTGTGTTTGTGCCGGGTACTATTTAGACACCTGCTCCTTTAGTCAATATAGCCTGCTCCTTATTTTATAGAGATTCGGTCATAACAGCTGTGTTTCTTCCTACGCACTCTACAGGTCTCTAATCACAGCTTATTTCACACATCGTGAAATTAACTAACCACAGCTATCAGTAGTCGTTTCACGGTAATAGTACTCGACTGCTGACTCGAAGGTTATTGGATGGAGTCTCGACCGCTGCGCATTTTGATGAGGCAAAAGGCTATAGAGGCCCGTGTACTTATATTTAGGTGCGCTTCAAAGAACACCTGCTTGTCCGTATTTTCAGGGCCCTCCGCTATACGGCGTCCCTCATAATCATATCGCGATTTTTGGACGTAAAACCACAAAAATAATGTATTATAATTTTGCTTCACAATTATAATGCCTTCTTTCAAGCTATGCCGCACAAAAAGCCTTCCTAAAACTGAGATTATGGTATAATATGTGCATCTGCAGTCACAGGAACGTCTTTCCTAAATCCTGACCTTTAATTAAGCGAAGCGAATTCTTAAGTGTGTAATGTTATATATGCCACTCTTAACGTGTCTAGAGTGCACCTACGAAAAAGAAATGTCTTGCTCATGGAATTATAACAGAATGCTAATGTAGATGGTGGGTTGTGACAAATGGCAAGTCGAAAGACCGCATGGCGTGGACACACAACTTTTTATATGTTCTTTCTAGTGGTTTGAGTCACTCATGTACGACGAGTTGGACACTCTCACGTTCCTGCTTGGCATATTCATAATTGATCTCGATAAACTTCAAAAACTGTCAACATAACGGTGTATAATTAAAACTTTAGAGCCATTTAATTGCTGTTGAGGGATGCTCTTTAACATTGCTAAATATTACTCGGAGCAGGTGCTACATACGTCATAGCACACACATTCTTCGTCCGCAGCTACCAGTATAATTTGCAGGTTACGCGTATGATGTGCTTGTGCCAAACTGTGAAAAATTATCATCAGTCGATTCTTCTTCCACTTACTTCTACGGATATACATCATTTATTGTTATACAAGGTTCTTAAGCTTAAACAAAAAGTAATTTTAATGTCTCTGTGGTCACAATATTGTCATTTGTGCTACAATGACCATCGTACATTTAGGATCTTGGTGAAGGCTAGCTTATGAAATAATGCTACATCAAATACAAATTATAGTTTCCGGGTTTTACCCACAAGGCGCTAATTTATTCTTTGAACAAATGCTTGCACTGAATCTTACTTATTCTATTGCGCTCCTATTTTTATTTGCAGCTGGTCTATGCTTTGCACCGTCAATTGTGTATTGCGTGTAAATTTCTGCTGGCTCTGCTTTAGCAATTACACTCACTCCAACTTGTAACAGTGAAAGCTCAAAGAGCAGCCTTTCTAGAGCCTTTTTTAAACACTCTTGGCGCAACTACTTCAAGCTCACTTGCATGGTGCCAACTACACCATAAATCATCCTAATTTTTGTGTAGTGGGGAAGCGTCCACTCAGCCATTATTCGTCATTCTTCGGAAAAGCGTGGTACCCGCTACACACTTCTAAGACATTATGTGCACTTTGTTGATGCTGTGGCTGACGACGATGAAGAATTATGCCTGGAGCCTTTGTAATAGGTTGGAGCATACAACGACCCACTCATTACGCAATTCGACTTCTGCGACGCCTGGTTGTTACTTTACTGCCCTAAAACGCTTTATTACACATGTTAACACGATTCCTTACCCGACATAAAGCCTGCAGAATATCAGTATGCAACTGAGTTTCAAGCACCGGCGTAGCTTAATGTTAGAGTACTGGGGTTCCCCTCAGAGAGGCCCGGTTCGATTCCCATTATGGCCTCGGTATTTTTAGATGCGAAGCAGCTTAAAGCTGAGTTAAATCCGGTGGTGGTGGTGGTGTGCGTCCTGACCACCCTTACTGCGCATGCGCAAACCTTCTCCACACACATCCGCTCCCCCCTCTGGGCATCCCTCTCCGCGGCGACCACCCCCGCACTGCGCATGCGCGTCCCCCTCCCCCCTCTCTCTCCTCTCCTACGCTCCCCCCCTCTCTCCTCTAGGCATCCCTCCCATGGCGTTTACAACCCCCATTGCGCATGCGCGACCCCTCCCCCTCTGTCTCCTCTCCTACGCTCCCCCCTCTCTCGCCTCGCAACGCCGACGCAGGCAGCGTCTGCTAGCGAGTTTCTTGATTGAAAAAACCGACTGCTCGTGCTGCACAACCGTTCAATGGCCACCCCGTATATAGGCACTGGATCTTGACTTGCAAGGTAATGCCATGGGAGACTTCTCCTGTGCGTTGTTGAACAATACAAATACGCAGCATGCGCGTTAACTAAAAGCAGACTGCGGGTCTCTCTGTCCAATCGGAGTCTTCTGTCTCTCATTGCCCATTAGCAGCGATTGGCATGTTCCAGTAGGAAACACTGGTCCATCACTGCGTGCCTTGCGCCTCCCCTGGTTTCTCTCCTGTGCAACGCCGCGATGAGCGCCAGCGTCAACGCGGCCGCCAGTGTAAGCGTTAGCCCCGCTGCTTCGCATCTACACATGGTTCCCTTTAGCGGGAGATGGTGTAATTTTCGGCGTTCATGCGAATGCCGTGTCCGATTTTTTATTGATTTAGTTTTTTTTTTCTACTTATTACGAACATCGGTGGCGGCGGCGGCGGAAAACTGCTGTGCCAGAATCTGCCCTGTTGTGATGTGATCTCATAACAGCTTTCGCTGTAAAAAAACCGCCAAGCCTGCGCGGAACGCGCATTACAGTCACAGCGAAAGCTGGAACAGCGCCCTGCTTATAGCGTTTTTTAAGCACTCTTGGGGCAACTACTACAAGCTTACTTGCATGGTACCAACTACGTCATAAATCATCATAATTTATGTGTCGTGGGGAAGCGTCCACTATGTCATTATTCGTCATTCTTCGGAAAAGCGTGGTACCCGCTACACACTTGTAAGGCAGTATGCGCACTTTGTTGATGCTGTGGCTGACGACGATGAAGAATTAAGCCTGATGCTGCAAAAAAAAAAAAAAACGGCCAGGCCTGCGCGGAACGCCTAGCGCAGTCACACCGAACGTTGGCAGAGCTGCCTTTCCAAAGCCTTTTTTAAACACTCTCGTGGCAACACCACCAGCCCATTTGCATGGTACCCACTACGGCATAAATCATCATAATTATTGTGTAGTGGGGAAACGTCTACTATGCCATCATTCGTTATTCTTCGGAAAAGCATGGTACCCGCTACACACTTGTAAGACATTTTGTGCACTTTGTTGATGCTGTGGCTGACGACGTTGTAGAATTATGCCTGAGGCTGATGTAATGGGTTGGAGCATTCACCGACCAACTCGTTACGCAATTCGCATTGTGTGACGCCTGGATGTTACTTTACTGTTGTGAAAGGCTTTATTACAGATGTTAACGCAATTCCTTACCCATATGAAGCATGCATAGGGTCAATTTGCAACGGAATTTCAAGTACCGGCGTAGCTCAGTGGTAGAGTACTGGGCAGCCACGCAGAGGGCCGGGGTTTGATTCCCATTATGTACTTCCTGTTTTCTAGTTATTTAGTTTTTTTCTTACGTCACGCGATTGTGGTAACGGACACCGGCGGCGGTGGTGGTGGTGGCGGTGGCGGCGGCTTACAACTACAGCGCCCGAATCGGCCCTTGTTGTGATCTCAAAACAGCTTTCGCTGTAAAAGCCACCCTCGGGGAGACCCGCGAACCGGCTTCTCTTCGTACATTTCGCTAGAGATGTGGTAATGTTCTCCTTATGATCTCTCGCAAACTCTTGGCACAAAGCACGATCCTCAGCCGGTGGAGTAACCACATCCGCGAGAATCCTCCTTCCTGTATTCGAGCCAGAGAGCCTAATTACCTGTGTTCTTTCTTGCGCTTCCGCGATATCCTCTAATGCCTAATGAACTCCTATATGTAGGAGACGATCCGTGTGGGTATAATTAGGGAGCGCCAGGGCAATCTTTACCACCCTTCGAATAATTTCATTAGGCTTGTCAGTTTCCGCTTTTCCACACGTGAGTTGCCGCCACATATGTAAACCATCACGACACAACGGTATGTATAAGCCTGACCAAGTAATCCTCTGATAAGCGGCGTTAAATTCGCTGCTTTTTTTCGCCATCCCCAGTTTGCGTGTGCAAAGTGAAATAAAGACTTCATTATTTCATAATTCTGCCCTTCGATTAACCACCTGCCTAATTAAACTAATAATACCGTCTTTTTCATTAACCTTGGACTCGTGATGTTATTGGTGCCCGTTGCTTCTAGCGTTATACCCATACCCAGGATTCCATTGACAGTGACCTTGGGGATTAACCCGCCACTCCTGGTGTGTTAACTCTAAAAAAAGAAAACAGTCCGTTGACCGTTCATTTCTACGCATGTGACTCTCCCATGAATAACTCTCTTTACAAAAACACGCTGACTCTCTTTAGGATAGTCGTGGGAGGTGCGATTTGCTTTAAAAAGCCATGCTAACTCTTTTTTTTCGAGAGTCCTGCGTCCGAAGACTCCCCTAAAGATACTGAACGTGACTCTCTAAAGAGGGTTTTTATGTAAGAGTCACATCTGTAGCTCAGAAGGGTCAAAGGGCACTTTTTTTTTTAGAGTGTAGGTGGATTTCGGTCTCTAATGGCGGCACCCAGCCTCTCGGTCGGGGGGCTCTTCCTGACTGGATGATACAAAAAGAGCTCAGACATTTCTGGGGAGCAGCAGAGACATTAATCCCCACAAAAAAGCTCGGTAGTGTCGATCGCCTCCTGCAGGAGCGCCTCCACCGCACAATCGCTACTTCCTGTACAGTTAATGATCATATAATCTGCATAGATTGTGTGACCACCTTCCGGAATTCCGCTAACGTGCCTCGATGGGCTTCTAGCGTGACACATTTTTGTGAGCATAGGCCCAGCGTCATAGTCTAACTAGTGCTCAAAGTTTGCCTATATACGGAGTTCACTTCCTTATAATTCCCCGCAGGGGCGTCTGCGCAAGCAGGCGTTTGGTGTGTAGCGACACCACGGACCCGAGCTAACGAGGGAGTTTCGACACCCTCCCACGTCTCGCCGTGCGTGGCTGGGCCGTGTCCGGGGAAAAGGGGATCCTGGGGGGTTGAGCCGACGCCGGGTGCTTGGACCTTTAAGGCCCCCCGGCAAAGGCAACACACCCCTTTGGCCCCAGCTTCACGTAGACGGCACCCCTGGGCTGACCCACCCAGGGGAAATCGGCAGTCGCCTTTTCCTGTCTCTCTCTCTCCTCACATCTTCGTCTTTCTCTCTCACTTTTAATCTATCCTGTCTACTCCTCGCTTCTTGTTACTTCGAACTTTCCTGGCGGCAAGGGTTAACCCTGTGTAGCATATCCAGCCTTGGGTATATATATGTGGTTATAGTGGCGGTGTATAGCTGACGTCTGCAGGCTTTAAACCTGCAACGTCCCCCCTGTTGGGCTCGGTGGTGGGTGGCTACCACCGCCGCCGAATCTTGAAACACTGGTATGGCAGAATCCTTCCCACACCTTCTAGATCGGCCTCCCAAAAGAGGTCGCACCGAAGTACCATTCAAATTTAACCTCCGATCCGACTTGGACCACTTTCCTCGTTTCCACGTTTTACACAGTGAAGGAACAACAAGTATGCGCAAACTGTCCCCTTTCTTGGTGTCGAAAACTCTAGTAGAAGCAATTGGCAAAGACTACAAAGCCTCAAAAATGACAAGCGGAGACCTTCTGATTGAATTAAAAAAGAAAGACCAAATAGAAAAGTTGTACGATCTTGTCAGCATCGGCAACACTGATGTCACGATCACTGCACACCGTTCACTGAACACCTGTAGGGGCGTCATCTCAGAGGAAGACTTCCTGAGCCTGAGTGACGAGGAGCTCCTCGAGGGCTTTCAAGACCAAAATGTAATCAAAGTACAGCGCATCACAATCAGAAGAAACAACGAACAGCTCCCAACTAAGCACATTATTCTCACGTTTGGAACAAGCAATCTCCCCAGCTCCCTTGACGCAGGATATCTTAAGATCAATGTCAGACCTTACATACCGAACCCGAGGCGCTGCTTCAAGTGCCAAAGGTTCGGCCACGCATCACAATCATGTAGAGGTAAAGAAACATGTGCCAAGCGCAGCGCCAATGACCACCCATCTGAGAACTGTAAAGAATCCCCGTGTTGTGTCAACTGCCAGGGTGATCACCCGGCCTATTCTCGATCCTGCCCTTGCTGGAAGAAGGAAAAGGAGGTGATTGCGCTCACCGTAAAGGAGAAAATTTCATTTTTTGAAGCGAGGAAGAGGCTCGCACTCTTACCTCTGAAAAGCTTTGCCAGCGTGGTGCGGCAGGGGGCAGCACCACAACGGCCTCGGGAGCCTGCAGTGTCCACGGTCAGTGGTCCTGTAGCAGCTCCACCTGCCCCCTTGATGGAAGCAGCGTCTGCTGCTCCATCCACCTCAAAGGGCCCGCAGACTCCAATCTCGCTGGGCCCTAAAATCAATCGAACGCCACGGCCTGAGACTCGCGTCTCAGCGCCGAGCTCTCGATCTTCCAGCGCCTCTGACAGGGCGATGGAAGTCGATCCGAAGACCTCGGTGTCATCGACACCGAAGGACAAGCGCTCCCTGGAGCGCTCCAAACAAGAAAAGGTCCCAATAACCATGAAAAGCAAGCGATAACCAAAACGGTTATCGCATCTGTCTGTAGTTTCAGTCCGTAATAATGTCACCTATCATATTTGATTTTAATTGAACAATCACCACAAGTACATTTGCTTAATTTTATTTCATCATGGCTTTTATCGTACATTGGAATGTAGAGGCTTAATTCATAATTTAGGTGACATAAAGGACATTATCAACGATTTCTCACCAGTGGCTTTCTGCCTCCAAGAGACAAATCTTGGTGCAAGACATGATAATTTCCTCAAGAGCTTTAAAGTAGCCCGAAAGGACCGTGAATGCTGTAGCCGTCTCTCGGGAGGAGTAGCTATTGCCATTCAGGGCGGCACTCCTACCCGTGAAGTAAAACTAAACACACCTCTCGAGGCCGTAGCCGTCACCATTTTATCCCATAAAACGATTACCATCTGTTCACTTTATATTCCACCCCAAGCGCAAGTTACTGCTAAACAACTAGAAGATCTAGCAGAACAATTACCAAGCCCATTTATTTTAGTTGGAGATTTTAATGCCCACTCTACTCTTTGGGGTAGCGACAAAACTGACCAAAGAGGGCAGATCGTTGAAGATTTCATTTTATCAAACGATATCTGCCTTTTAAACTCCGGTGCTTTTACATATTTTTCGCCAACATCACGCACTTTTAGCTGCTTAGATCTTGCCCTGTGTTCACCGTGTGTTTTTAGTGATCTTAAATGGGAAGTCCTCGAAAATTCATATGGTAGCGACCACCAACCCGCCATTATCAAACTCATACCATCGTATCAAACACTGGCCACCAAGCCACGCCGGTGGAAATTACAACTCGCAAACTGGCCGCTTTTTACACATCACGCAAACCTTGAACATATTTTCTCACCCGAACATTCTGTTAAGGAACTCAACAAAAAGTTCACTGACGCTATCATTTCAGCGGCGGAAAAGGCGATACCGCAATCGTCTGGGATTGTACGAAAGAAATTAAATCCCTGGTGGACAACTGAGTGCACCGAAGCCAAAAAGCAGCAAAACAAGGCCTGGGGAACCTTACGGAGGTACCCGACCCATAGCAACCTCATAAGTTTTAAACAGGCGAAAGCTAAAGCACGATATATCCGAAGGCAGGCAGAAAACAGTTCTTGGCACAAATACATATCATCCATTAATAGTTCAGCCACATCTAAACATATCTGGGATCAGGTGAGGAAGTTCAGAGGAGAATACTCATCATACACAATACCACTGCTTACAAGTCCAGACACACAAACAACACTAGAAGATCAGGCCAACCTCTTAGGCGAACACTTTTACGATGTATCATGCTCAGCGAATTACACCAATGCATTCCTTAAATACAAAGAAAATGCTGAAAAACAAAAACTCCCCACTGCTAGCGCCTCCAATGAATGTTACAACCATCCTCTCACACTACACGAATTGCATAGGGTACTTTCCGCCGGTAAAAAAACGGCAACAGGGCCCGACCGGGTGCACTACACAATGCTGGCGCACCTATCACAAGCATCGGCGGAGGCTCTTCTCCAATTCTTCAACAAAATATGGGAATCCGGCATAATACCTGAAGATTGGAAAAACGCGATAGTCATACCTTTCTTAAAACCTGGTAAACCCCCAACATCCCCGAGCAACTACAGGCCGATTGCATTACCAAGTTGTCTGGCAAAAACATACGAGAGCATTATAAACATAAGACTCACCTTCATTCTCACATCAACACAGCTTATAGACTCGCACCAGTGTGGATACAAAAAAGGCTGTTCCACCACTGACCATCTCGTTAGACTGGAACACGAAATACGAGATGCATTTCTACACAAACAGTACTGTCTCGCGGTTTTCTTCGACTTAGAGAAGGCGTATGACACGACGTGGCGATACGGGATTCTTAGAGACCTTGCAGACATGGGAATTCGTGGAAGAATGCTAAACTGCTTATGTGATTTTCTTTCTAATAGAACATTTCAAGTACGTCTCGGCACAGTACTCTCTCGAGTATTTGTCCAAGAAAATGGCGTGCCACAAGGTTGCATTTTGAGTACAACACTCTTCATAGTCAAAATGAACTCCATCAACAAGGTCATACCTCCCACAGTCATGCACTCCATCTACGTTGACGATCTTCAGATCGCCTGTCGGGAGCCTCCAGCCTATCATCCTGTGAAAGGCAACTGCAAATAACAATCAATAAGCTTACAAAATGGGCTGACCAAAATGGTTTTCGTTTCTCGGCACAAAAAACTACCGCAGTTCTTTTCACGCAAAAACGTGGACTGTACCCTGACCCTGCTCTTAAACTAAACAACATTGAAATTCCGGTCAAACAAGAATACAAATTCTTAGGAGTTACATTTGACCAAAAACTCAACTTCGTTTCTCATATAAACGCACTAAAAGTTAAGGCAAATAGAGCACTCAACCTTCTGAAGGTGTTATCTCATAAACACTGGGGTTCCGATCGACTCTGCCTGCTGCGCATCTATCGTTCCATCGGGCGCAGTATCTTGGATTATGGTTGTGTCGTCTACGGCTCGGCACGGGAGTCTTACATTCGGCGTCTTGATCCTGTGCACAATCTCGGCCTACGTCTGTCCAGTGGTGCTTACAGAACATCGCCTGTGCAAAGTCTATACGTAGAATGCAACGAGCCTTCTCTGTGTCATCGAAGAGCATTACTAACCTTGTCATATGTTTTAAGGATAAGGTCGTCACCTGAACACATCTGCTACGAAATTGCCACACAGTGTAACTCGCGCTTACACTACCTAAACAAACCGAACCTAATCAGACCACTTGTTCTGCGCTTCGAGGAACATTGCCACATTTATGCCATCCCTGAAGGAGCACTACACGTCGCTATTAAGCCACCAAGACTGCCGCCATGGTTCGACCTGTCACAGCTTTGCGAGTTTTCATTAAGCCGTTTCAACAAAAAAAGCACTCCACCAGAACACATAATTCAAGAATTCTATACACTTCAGCACGAATATAAGGATTACGAAGAATTTTACACAGATGGCTCAAAAACAGAAAACCATGTGGGTATTGGGATCGCGACAGCGGAAAGTGCAGTTTCGGTGAGAGTACCTCGTAGTTTTTCCATTTTTTCAGCTGAAGCTTATGCCTTGAGTGAAGCAGTTCGGAAAATCATCGCTGGCAAATACAAGAAAGCAATCATATACACCGACTCACTAAGCACACTAAAAGCTCTACATATAAAATCCGAATGTGAGCCATTAGTGGGTGACATTTTAAACATGGTATACTTAAACAGCCAGGCAGCTTCCATCCGTTTCTGCTGGGTCCCAAGTCATGTTGGGATACCTGGAAACGAAAAAGCAGATAAGTATGCTTCATTGGCAGCGCACAAAACAGTAGCCAATGTGAAAATTCCCCCTTAAAGACATCCAGAGAACAATTCGTCTAGCTCTACAAGCGAAATGGCAACAACAGTGGGACACACGCACGAATAACAAGCTCCACATGGTGAAGAACGTACTTGGAGAATGGAAGACGTGTCGTCACCAGGAACGGTTTGTTGAGGTCATATTAGCCCGACTCCGTATTGGGCACACACACCTGACCCACAACTTTTTACTTAAAAATGAACAACAACCAACATGTGATAAATGTCAAGAACCATTGACAGTTATACACATACTCATCACATGTCCCCACATTGAAACGTACAGACGAAAATATTTTGGCCAACTATACAAACAACAAACGCCTTTTCACCCTGCTCTACTTCTTGGAGATGATCTCTTTGTACCCTTGTCTTCTGTGCTGAACTTTTTAAAGGAATGTGACTTTTTAAATAAGCTGTAAACGACATCATTTCACCGTTTCATTACATATAACCTTGTGTCTGGCGCAGCATAGCCTCAGCTGCTTTTGCGCCATAAAAAAATCAAATTAACTAACTAACTTCCTTATAATTGTCATCATGCTCTGCCACTGTGCTTAAATGATGGATACTTAAAATAACCGGGTCAGTACTTAAAGCAGCTGCGCCTGTACTGATGGCTCATTGAGATGAACTGATTTCCACTTAAATTGAGCTTCAGCTGTCTTAGTAGCTCTTATTGTGCTTAAATATTCCTTTTTCGTCACAAGCCATATCTGTCAGTCATTTCCGGAAGACCAGGCTAACACTTTCAATCAACAACAAGAGCGAAGGAACGCGCAAACAAAGATCCACGATAATCAAGTGCAGAACTAAGTTTAAATGACCATAACTTAGGTGTCAAAGCCGTATTACTCATATTAGTAAGCAACACCAAAACATGGACACGTATTCCTAACCGGGAGATACTTTCTAAGCTAAACTAACAATAAACACACACCCATTTTTATGCAGCTCGGTATGTGGGTTGTAGAAACTGGGACGTGTGGAAATTTACATTTAAATTGCACCCTGTCATAGTGCGGTGCACAAAATCAATCTGCTTACACTGACCGCAGAAACTGAGCTTATGGTTCATTATTTCCTGCACACTCAGCTCAGTTTGCGTTCGTTGCATTCATCGCTGCGCCTATAAAATAGGTGTATCAATTATAACAGTAAGAAAGCACAAATTGTCAGAAAACGAGTGAATCCTTGATCCCCCCGCAAAGAGAGCTCTGCGAACACAAAGCGCATTTTTTTTTTCATTGTGTGACATTTTCCGAACTTACGATGATTGATGCACGAAAATCAGCTATGCAAAGACTTTCCACAAGTTTACCGCACAATAGGTACTGTGGCAGGGTTTTTAATGAAACCGCTTTCGATACATCAAATTCTCGCGGGATAATTTGCCACGACTAATTTACACAAAATACCACGAGCAGAGCTGCACAAGGATTGTTGCGAAGTGATTTCTTTATTCGGCCATAAAAGAAAACCATGTTAACAATACTTCTGAAAGCTTCTTGCCAGTTTTTGCGTTACCCTGCACACTACGCTGATGCCCAGTAGTCGGTGAGAAAGGCAACACTGGCAGCGCATATGTAGTGCCTTTACTGGCTGTTTACCATGTAAATCTCCGTATGTAGTCAGCCAACTAACGTTTTTATTGCCCCTCAGAAGTTTTAATAGAACCGCCCCCTCGACACAAGCAAATTATGCCAAGCGTCTGTAAAATCTGGTTGTGAGGCAAAGTATACTACTTTGCTTGACAGCCTTGAGAAACTTGTTGAAATAGATCAATAGGGTTGCACATAGTACGCTGGATGCCACCTATGCGATCTCATTATCGCATAGAAAAGTGAATGCAGGACAGAGACGAAGTTTATGAGCACCGAGTCCCGCTCTCCTCATCAACCATCCTACCAGTCAGCTAATCCTTGTCTTTCGTATGGTTGCAATCCTGTTTTTATTGACAATATCATTCTTTGACGCCAACACAAGAATATAACAAGAAAAATATTTGCATCCTCCGGATTACCAGTTTAAAGAACAAGTGTTCAAGTCTGACGTCAGTAGCCCTCTCACCTAAACAGTCCTTGTGGCTTCGTGCTACAAACGGGTGGTTGTCTAATTTCCCCTTTATTAACCCTTCCGCCACCTTGCGGGTTTCCGCAGAACTTATATGCATAAACAGTTCTTATCTCATCACTATGTGCGTAGCTTAGTTTCATATTGATAACGTATCACTTGCTTTCTCTGCTTCCTCTGTGCTGTGTCCTTCCTTTTGCGGTCATCTTGACGCCGTTTCCTTCACACATATGTGATTGTTTGCGTGATTGATACGGGCTGCATATAAGGAAAACTGTTAATAAGCAAAACTTCATTTGACAGCGAAGTGGTTGAGTTGTCTTTGCATTCATTGTGTAGCCGTTTTCTGGAGCTTCCCTACTACAATTATCTACAAAAAACAATTTGCCCAAACACCCGCTAGTCTATAATGCAAAGACAGAGCATAGCAAGGAACGGTAACAATTATAACGCAACTGTTCGTATGTGAAGCATCCGTATATCACAGAAAATGAAAAAGGATTTGTTCACCTATTACAAATGCTTGTAAAACAAAAACGAAATTCTGCCCAAACACCAAAGTTTGGCTTATACCGGCACCCAAACCAATTCAAATGAATGAATGAATGAATGAATGAATGAATGAATGAATGAATGAATGAATGAATGAATAAACATTCTTTAAAGTAAATCTGTCAAAGAGCAGTTTTCGTTTGATTGTCGGCACATAAACCGAAAAAAAGTATCAAGCCTACCGCAGCACACGAGACAAAAGTGTAACTGAATTCCGGTCAGTTTTTATATGCCTAGTGACACAGCCGTGCAGCTTTGATCCAAGAAGAGCACCAAGATCCAAGAAGAGATCCGTGATATCCAAGAAGAGCACCAGTTCATGAAGGCATTAGAGATCGAAGACATGAAATGAGGAATGTTGCGCGCCATTGTCGCGAAAAAGCACGCAGAACTACACTGCCCAATGTTGCATTCGGCACAAGACAGTCGTTTCAGCGGAAGGCATGCAAGCGTGTTTTGCTGGAGTATTTGGTTGTTCGGTTGGTTTTAGCAAATGTGCTGCAGGAATATCTGCAGAAGTCTGCGGCTTATATATACAGGTTGTCCCACTTATCACGCAGCATGATTTTAAAAAAGCGGGATGGTGTTACGCTAGGCAGGCCTTCTGCATATTATTCCCAGTATACTGTAGTAGCCGCTACTATTTTTTTTTTCGTTAATGTGAATTAATTAATTGGTCATAATTAAATTCGTAACTCCAAAAATACTCACCTAATTATCAAAGTGTCAATGAGGCAAATGCGGGAATGTTGAAATGACATCTATCTGTGCTACTTTCAACAACGTACTAATTGCGCGCTAATTTTTTTCCTTTCGGATTAGATTGTTGCTTCATGCATGGCCTCCGAGGTCGCGCGCCGGCGCACAATCTCGGAGGCCATGCATGAAGCAACAATCGAATCCGAAAATTAGCGCGCAATTAGTACGTTGTTGAAAGTAGCACAGATAGTTGTCATTTCAACATGCCCACATTTGCCTCATTGACACTTTGATGAATAGGTGACTATTTTTTGGAGTTGCGAATTTAATTATGACTAATTAATTAGTTCACATTAACGAAAAAAATAGTAGCGGCTACTACAGTATACTGGGAATAATACGCACAAGGCCTGCTTAGCGTAACGCCATCCCGCTTTTTTTAAATCATGATGCGTGATAAGTGGGACACCCTGTATAAGGGTTTGCAAAAACTAGTGAATAATGGTGGCGCTTGCGTGTAATTTCAGCATTGCATAGTAATTCTCCAATGCTTAGAAACAAAATGCTTTTTTTATTTCCCCAAAAGAAGCTGATCATAAAAAAAAAGTTGAAATAATTTTCAGCAGGGTGTTATATTCCGCCCGATTCCATTGTAGAACTGATGGCTTTGAAAATATACTTCCTACATCTTTATGTACATTGTGCAAACTAGACCAAAGTGTGAAGGAACATGCAAGCGTGAAGAAATAATCTCTTGACGAAAAATTAATGTACTTGTAACCAACGTTTCGACAAAGGGACAACAAATTTAGACCCAGCGCCGTTCCATCATCAACAACTTAGAGTCGCTTGTGGAGCTTAGCTAAATATTTCCCAGCCTGACATTCGCTAGACAACAGAACAAAACGCCCAGGAATCATATATTGCGGCACCAGAACTATAAATGTGCAGAAAGCGCAAAGGAAGATTTGAATAATGTTTTCGCGCACGCAGTATTACGCTAGACATCGAATGGCGACGATCACCGCAAAGGGGCAGTCCATGAATCATTCCCAAAGTTGGATGTCATATCATGCCTTCTTATGCGAAGGGCTGTTTGTTTAGATATGTAGCTCTATTTCCAAACCGCCCTCAACTTGTAATCATACCGTAAATGCATAGCGGTTCTGTGCAATCATATATTTACACAGGAAACTTTTCTTTGAAAAGCATCACGATCTTTTTAGAAAAGTATAAATCTGCTCATTGCGACATATCGCGTCGTGGTTGCGTCGGGCGATACATAAAATAATTGCCACAAAAAATCTCGCCTTGCAGAGCGCTGATACGGCCGAAGGAACGAGACTTAGTAACTGCCACGGAAAGTTTGTGAGTATTCATTCAGGATTGAGAAATTTTTTTTAAGCAGATGATACTTCAGGCTTAGAGCTGCATGTCGACAGCTCATAATGCCATCGTCTGAAAGTGTTTCATGCGTGGCGCGTAGTGATTTGCGCCAGTTCGTCCATTTCGCAATGTGTGCACACACACCCCGTTCATTTCGCAATGTGCGCACACACACCAACTGCGAAGCACGTTTCTGCGAAATCAAGTTGAAAAAAAAGCCGGCAGATCCCACGCAGTGTGGGAATCGACGTAATGTGAAGCAGCCAGGAAGGAGCAAATCCTATTTAATATAATTTGCATGTTATGTTTTACATGTTAGGACGTGTCATTTATGTTCGTCATACAGTCACGTCGCACAATACCAATTTTGGTGTATATCAAGCTAGCGAACTGGACGCAAGCGCACCATGAGCGTGGCATGTAAATGGCGTTGTAGATGACACGCATGCCAAGATTTTCATGTTACCACCTGCCACTTGTGTTCGTTATACAGTCATGTCACTCAATACCAAATTTGGTGTATATCAAGCTAACGAAACAGCCGCGAGTGCGCCATGAGCGTGGAATGCAAGTCATGTCGCTCATGACATGTCATGATTTCCATATTACCACTTGTCATTTATGTTCGTCATACAGTCATGTCACTCACTACCAAATTTGGTGTATATCAAGCTAACGAAACGGCCGCGAGCGCACCATGAGCGTGGAGTGCAAGTCATGTCTCTCATGACATGTCATGATTTCCATATTACCACTTGTCATTTATGTTCGTCATACAGTCATGTCACTCAATACCAAATTTGGTGTATACCAAGCTAACGAAACGGCCGCGAGCGCGCCATGAGCGTGGAATGGAAGTCATGTCGCTCATGACATGTCATGATTTCCATATTACCACTTCTCGTATATGTTCGTCATACAGTCATGTCACTCAATACCAAATTTGGTGTATCTGAAGCTAACGAAACGGCCGCGAGCACGCCATGAGCGTGACATGCAAGTCATGTCGCTCATGACAAGTCATGATTTTCATATTACCACTTGTCATTTATGTTCGTCATACGGTCACGTCACTCAATACCAAGTTTGGTGTATATCAAGCCAACGAAACGGCCGCGAGCGCGCCATGAGCGTGGCATGCAAGTCATGTCGCACATGACACGTCATTATTTGCATATTACCACCTGTCATTTATGTTCGTCATGCAGTCACGTCACTCAATCCCAAATTTGGTGCATATCAAGCTAACGAAACGGCCGCGAGCGCACCATGAGCGTGGCATGTAAATCATACTTTTCATGACAAGTTAGTCATGATTTTCATGATATGACCAGCCACTTACGTTCATCATAGAGTAATGTTATGTCATACCAAATTTGGTATAAATCGCATTAACGATACGGCCGGGAGAGCACAAAGTCGTAGGCGGCTAGACAGATAGATAGATAGATAGATAGATAGATAGATAGATAGATAGATAGATAGATAGATAGATAGATAGATAGATAGATAGATAGATAGATAGATAGATAGATAGATAGATAGATAGATAGATAGATAGATAGATAGATAGATAGATAGATAGATAGATAGATAGATACGCTCAAACTCCCCAAAGTTCGCTAAGAAATGCTTCGCATTTAAAATAAAAGAATGAAATAGGTATATAACTAGTGGCTTGGCGTATTTATATATACCAACGAAACAGCCGGGGAGAAAACACTTATCGTTCTCTCGACACTCCTAACAGGGTCCTCTCCACTGCCTAATTTAGAATGCACATACCTCCAAATGAGCCCGAAAAGGCGATTCTACGAGGAGCAGTCTGTACTCCTTGAGCTTTCTTTTCTAATTTGTTGCGTTGTAAACGTTATAATACAGGGTAAGGACCCGCAAGTATATAACAGTCGAAAAAAACGTTATTGCGAAATTAATTTCGTAATTGCTTCTTGGGGGGTTTTCGTGCACGAAGTTAACGTCAATTAATGCTGCGAACAAAATCTTGTGGACAGCTATGTGTATCAAGGTTTCGGTCTTGGTATGGTTGACGAATGGAGAAGACCGTAAGCCTGTTAATGTTTTGCGTTTCCATGGACGCTTGAACTCCCTAATGTTTGACGCAGGGTTAAGGACGGGGAAACAAAGAGAGACAAAGGGGAGTCCAGATAAATTGCAGCAATACAAGCAAGCACCCGAAGCCCAATGAAGAGCACTCATATACCATAAAAAGCACACTTACTCATTTCAGGGGACATCGGGATTCAATTCAGCATAATTAGTTCATGTCAATGCGCTGAGCTGCGCCCCTAGATATTTCAAGTTTGAGCGCATACTGCAAAAGTGACTTGCATGAAATTTGTTGAAGTGCTTCGTAGGCCTCTAGTGACGCTAACAGTTTTTTGCTCGATGTTTCATGTTTTTGCAAAATTATTCATTGGGAGGTGAACACTGGATTTTCAAAATGCGGATGCGAGGGAAGCATTGTATTACTTTAGTTTACAAAGTTCCAGCTGGTGAAGCAGTCGTCAAAGAGCGCCTTTTTTCGTGGGGATTATCACAAGCATGCGATCTTTCAACATAGTCATACTTACATATATAGAATTGCAGCACTTCGACTACATGAAGCTAATCTTAAATGATAGGCAATGCAAGTAAATAATGGAGAAATCAAAAACCTTCTTGATGTCAACATTCTCAATTAAAGAAGACGCTTGATTCATCATAACTAGCATTTTCTATATTGGAGATTAAAACATACAACATATGTGTGCACACAAAGAAGGCGTGAACGATTTATCCATTTAAAAAAAAGAATATGTCATCCAATAATTGGTACTAAGTAGAATTTACGTGTACCCAGTCTTTTTTAAAAGAAGAGTTACTTTTAGAAAGGATAATAATTATCGTTCTTCTTTATAAAAGCATCAACTAAAGTAAAACAAAATTCTTAGCTGCTTTTTATCCTGAAAAATTTATATTTTACCGCATAACCAGGAAATTGACTTGTCTTTCAGGATCGGAAAATACTCTCTTTGCTTTGAATGGGTGACCGTTTATTCTAGAACATTCAAGATGTTTTAACACTACAGAAGTTGGCAGCTGATTTGTACGGGCACCTTACAGCAAGCAACTATTTCGCTCTTCTGCATCCCCTTTTGCCGTCATCATGATTATCATTATTATTATCATTATTGTCAGACGGTTTCTTGTCGACTGCATACACAGGTTTCTACCAATGATCTCAAACTTATCGTGCATCTTGCACCAGGCGATAGAGTTGTGTGCCTGCGAAAATAACGAAATTAAGGCAGCTGCGCACTTATGGTACCAAGCCTGAAGGAAGGGCGCAGCTGGGCGACCTTCCTTCTCATTATTATTTAGCTTCCGCACCATCCACACCTCCGATGCGCTCGCTTGTGCGAAGCAGGACAAATTTGCTTTCGACTATTCTAAAGCTCCTGCCGCAACAACCATGGAAAATATTATGACATCGTCGACAATAGTGTCGGTCCTTGTTGACTATGAAATTTTACCGAAGTCTAAAACCGCTTACACGGATGACAGGAGATTATATACCATGCGGCACAGCAACCTCACGATAGCGCAGGGTACTATGCTCCACCGAATCCAAACCTACACCCTACCACTCGTCCCCGCTTAGCGATCTTCAAAGGCGGAGAGGCTGACTCAGTCAATATGCAAAAATTGCGATAAAAATGCCGTATCAAACCATCTGGGAATATGAGGGCGTTCCCCCCACCCAGAGAGCTTCTGACAGCTCCCTCAGAAACGACACGGGACACCTTAATATGGTGCCCCGTCGAAAAACTGCAAACATCAGTCATTGCATGAGCAGAAGGGGCCGCCGCTGACAAGCGGCCAGTCCAAACTCCCGAAATATCCTTTTAATAAAGCCGTATCCTCCTCTTCCTTAAGCTTCCCTATAAGCTATCTACGTGTCTTGTTCTGGATATGACTCCTGCTTATTTACCCTCTTCATCGTTTACTGTGAGTGGGGGCGCCTTCAATATCGAATCGGACAGCAATCCTGAGTTGCGACATCGCAAGAAGTCCCCGACGAGGGAGTATTACTTGGAAGCGTGCCACTTAGATCTCCTTGGGAATTACGAGCATAGCCGCCGGGCAGACGGGCGGATCATTCGAAATGCAGATAAAGAAAAAGTATGGGAGGAGAGCAAGTAATTAGGCCGTGAATAAATGACCAGTTGGCCCATCAGGGCACATGCGCATCGGCTCATGCCTCACCAGTGAACATCGGACTAGGAGGGTCCTCATTTCTGTTCGGTGTGCCCAGCGGGCGAATTCATTACGCCAGTTGTAAAAAAATGAAGAATTGGGGCGTGTTAACAATCTTGGCTCCAGGACGGCTTTTCGTTACTTTTGTTTCGGAGTATATAGTGGGACCGAGAAACATCGATCATCGATTCCATTTGCTAGGAGTTAGGTGACGTAACCATTGATACTATAATAAAGAACTGAGACAGCCTTGACAAGTAGTACTGGTAAATCAGACACCAGAGGAGCGTAGGCCTAGCCAGAGTGAACAGCAACAACGTCCTGTACGAGCCTCTCCTGCTTAGCGCTGACGATGTGACTGCGGAGCTCTTCATGATGCACTACTTCATTACAATACGAATCGTTCCCCGTCGGCGTAATAGATAAAATGAGGCGTATGTTTCTAGGCAGCGCGAGTAAGGCTCTGTTAATAGCATTGTATCTAATGACAAATTTCATGAAATATAGCTGGTTGGATCAACTGAATACGTCGCGCTGGTCATGTATTAGTAAGTGAACCAAAGAAGGGGAATCGCTCGAGGGTGCGTTTACTTCCTTCTACACAGTCGAATGAATAGAACAGACAGTTAAGTGCAAGAAAGCACAAGCGACGTCATTCGTTGACTTTATCTGTATTGTAGTAATTGTGACATGTATTGAAATGCATTAAAGTCGAAGAAAAAAAACAACAATAATTCCATGGCATAGCAGCGGAAAATTCTGTCAACCTTTCACTGTACGCCTTAAAGCACGCCTAATGAATAAGATTGCCGTTTTAAGTTGATTTGTAGCGTTGGTGCTTGCGAGGATGAGAGTCCTGGATAGTGCCACGTAGACCAACTTCAGCGGATGGCGCTTAACTACAATTTACGTCAACGTGATTTGACGCCCGCATCATAGCAGTACATATGTAATGTTTATAAACTTTGATAGCCAGCATTTAACCCACAATTGATGTTTGACCAATATAACGCCTACACAGGGTCGTTTTCAGGAGCAGTTCCGAGGCCTGGCGTGGCTGTGTGGTAGAAAACTGGATTGCCACGCAGAATGCTTGGGTTTGATTCCTGCTGACACCCTGATATTTATTATTCGCATTCTTCGGGTAAACGCTCCCGATATCAGTTCTCCAGAACGCTCACGCATTTAAATTACCAGTGTCTGTTCTCACCATTACTGGGTAGATATAAACTGTCAGTCACCTGTGGCGCATACCTGCATACCACGGCCCATGGTATACGAGTATGTGCCATACGTATCTGGAGGAAAGGGTTTGACGACTTACGCCGCGGCATTTTAACGTTATTGAAGTCATGACCAGCCAGGCGTATTCGACAAAACCTCTTACACTACCATCATAATTTCGGTCTACCCCAAGTTAAAGGGGCCCTGCAACACTTTTCCAAGTAGCCATGGAATGGATTCACTAAAGGAGCTTATTGCCTCACGAATTCATTGCCGCAAAAATTTTTGGAATGGGTCAAGTACGAGTGGAGTTACAAAGATTTCTCGCACGCTGCAATTGCATTCTCTCCTCTCTCGTCCCGTCGAAAGCGATGGAAGCTAAGCAGGGAGGGATGGCACGGGGAAAGAAAATACGTCACGCGCGCCTCGTGATCTTGAGCGCTTTTTCTCTTTCTTTTTTTGTTCGACTACGCCAATTTTCATTGCGATCGCGCGCGCACGCGGGGACAAGTCGCGGCCTCCCGCGGCGGCCTCTGTAACTACCGAGCGCGCCATGCTCTAATCAGCCAATGGCTGATACAAAAAAATCTCTCGTCGGTGACGAGTGATTTTTGGGTACGCAACGTCATTTGTCGAGAGAAGAGAAAGCAATTTCTGGCTGATTTTGAGAATTTATTGTGAATTCCACGCCGCGTGCTGCGCTATAATATTTGGCTCGCGTGTTCTCGAGAGCCCGGACTACCGATCGGCAGCGTTTTCTGAGCATGCTCAAAACGTGTTGCAGGGCCCCTTTAAGGAGACAATAACGACAGCACCCAGACGTAGGTAGCTAGATAGATATATAGAGATACGTAGATAGAACCGCTTAGAGTGCCTGCAGTTCACTAAGAAATGCTTCGCATTTAATAAAACTTGGAAGCGCAAACAAACGAGACACGGAAGAGCAGCAGACAAACAAGGACGGACTGCAAAAACCCGAGAGGAGAGGTAATTACAAGAAGGAAGGGTCAACCCAAATGAAACGTCATGCAGACACCAGATCCCGTAATTGAAAATTGATACTGTAGGGGACCTGACGCAAATATCAATGTTCTTCTTTAGTAAAAACCTTTTTTTTTTACAATTAATCTACACTAACTAGCCCACTCTTCTACCTTTCGGCAATTGAGACCGCAACTTTTAGGCGCCCATTCCTGCGTCGCCGTCGCGTTGCCGTCGGTGGTGTAACCGATAGAGGGGAAAAATAAGATGAGAAAAAATACATTAGATCGAATGCAATTTGAATCCTATACAGGCGTCATGTCGGGCAAGAAATCGCGTTAACCTGTGTAATACAGCGTGCAGAAGAGTGAAACAACAACCAGTCATCACATAATGCTAATTGCGTAACCAGTGTGCGGTCTAGTGCTTCCCTTCCATCAGCCACATGCAGCACCAACGAAGTGCTCAGAACACCTTACAGATGTGTAGCGGTTACCATGCTTATCCGCAGAAAGACGAATGGTAGTGTAGTGTGTGCCGTCCTTATCCACAAAAATGATTATTTATGTCGTAGACTGTACTTTGCGGCAAGCCAAAACTTCAAACACAGTTGACCTTGTGCCAGTACGAAGCTGTGCTCAGAAATCGCATTAGGCAGTATCGTAACCTCCGGTTAATATGTCTGTAGATGAAAAAGAAGAGCACGAATATTATCCTCCGAAGCACGTTGAGTATTTTTTTTATAGAAGCCTCTGTGACTGCATGCAAAAATTCACCACAAATATTAGAAATCTAACTTCGCATGCAGCGCAGAAGTATTGCCCGTGTGTCGCCACCATTTCAAACCTTAAGCACCAGCTACAGATAGGTTTGTAGAACCAACCGTATCCATGTCTTCCGCCCGGCGAACTCCCTTTTTTGCAAACATGACATACGTTGTTACGTTAGTCAGGCTGTTAGCCGGCTTCAGTTGTTATTAGGTAAAAGGGCTGCGGCTTACCTGAGTTTTCTTTCATTCATGTGAACCAAATAACGCCGATAGAGAACATGATTGTGGTGTTTAAAAAGAATAAAAAAATTGGCCGCGTATCTGCGTGCTTCGCTGCAAATGTCGAAAGACGATAGTCTTGTGCCAGCCGTACTACACTGTTTTGCCTTGCCTCAGACAGCGCTTTCTCTATGTTGAATCGGCCGCATCTGGCTGGCCTTGATAAAATAGAGGAGGCGCCGAGGCGCTGCGTGAGACATGGACGCCATCTGGCAGTGCTGTCGAGAAACATCACCTTTAGGACATGGCCTCCGAGATGGCGGGCGCGCGGCGGGTTTTTCTCCGGCCGTCCCAATCGCACGGAGAGAGCGTATTTCCCGAGGTGGGCTTGGCCCGCTCTTTTCTCCGCACCGCGGCGCACTTACTTGGGATCGGAAAAGCTGCCGCGCTGTTGGCGCAGCTTGCATGTGACGGCGAAAAAAATGGTTTTGCGCTTTTATTAACCTCGCGCTGATTTGCAAATGTCTGGTCAAGGTGTACGAGAGGCCAAGTCAATGCCGGGGCCTATCGATTCTCAAATGGGCTTTTTTTTTTTTTTTTTTTTTTTTTTTTTTTTTTTTTTTTTTTTTTTGCTGTAGATTTGCGCCGACTTTATTGGAGCACTTAGAAAAGCGATGCCTCTGCAAGAGATCCGCATGTGCTAAAAACTTACTATACTTCGAAATTTGCGGGCTGTATAGTATGGGGGGCGCTAGCGAAGGAGAAAAAAAAAGAACGACGATGAGGCTGGGTGCGATGAGGCTGGGCGCGATGACGCCCGGGGCTCGCGCTCGCCCTGCCGCCAAAGACCGATCAGTCGTTGCCGGGCCGTCGTCAATTAAACGCGTTTTTCTTGTCGCCTACGTGTTCTCTGAGGGCTCCGGCCGACCACTGGCCCCGAGCCCACAACAGATATGTTGATAATGCTGTAAGCTAGATTTAAGGCCTGCGACGGAAGCAGTCCGTTTAGAAGCAGTATCGCAAAAAGCAGGTATCGGTGCTTCCTTCCATTGTGCATTTTTTCCTTTCGGTGTAACAACATATAGCGAAATGAAAACACACGTACAGCAGCACTCAAATTTTCCATTAGGAACACTTTGTTTATATTTCCTTTATTAACAACTTGCAGCAATTCCTTGTATACTTGCAGAGGTGTAAGCAGCAGTATGCCATATTCCTGAAATTAAAGAGAAGACACAAGACCTCACAGCATTTTCTCTAACAACAACAACAACAAAAAGACAGCACTGACAGAGTTTCAGTTATATAGCCGTAAGTGGTCTGCAACCTCAATTAATAAATCACTGCAATTGAACCAGACATTCATTTCCACTTCCGCGCCAAAATTTTGTCTTCTTTACGCAGAACGCCAGCGACACAAGCACGCAAGATAAAAACCGCGCAAACGCCGCAATATGAGCGCGTTACAAAGAAATAAGGTCGAGCGCACGCTGGAGGGGGAACGCTAACTGAGCCGACCAAACTCGGCGTCAGCAATCGTCATGCTCTCTCCTCGCGATGTCGCCGGCGCCATCAAGTCTGGCGCGAAAGCCGCGCTCGCGTAGCACACAATGCTTCGCACTCACCCACGAGGCTTCCCCAGTTTCCCTTTCTAACTACCTCCCGTCGCGCCGCAGGAGACAGGGAGGAGGTTGCAGGCGGTCGCCACACGTCTAGACCGTGGTCTAGACTGAAAGTCGCCGGTTCTGCGACGACCACGGACTGGTTACAGGCGCGTTTTGTTCATTTATGATCGATTGATTGATTTGGATGCAGTCGAGAGCACAGTAAATTAACACGATACTGATATTGCCATTGTGCTACGAAAACGTAAGCAAAATCCGGATGACGAAAAAAGGAGGCGATGA
This sequence comes from Rhipicephalus appendiculatus, assembly GCA_030522465.1. Lineage (NCBI taxonomy): Eukaryota > Metazoa > Arthropoda > Arachnida > Ixodida > Ixodidae > Rhipicephalus > Rhipicephalus appendiculatus. Next base: position 24,340 of record JALIZH010011151.1, read on the forward strand.
CAACTCAGGCACTTTCACACTGTGAACGACGTGTAGAGTAAATGTAGGTCGGCTAATCGAAGCCTTCAACAATATTCTGGCAAAATTACTTATCATCTTACTTCAGTGACATCACCAGGGCACTCAGTTATTTAGAGCGTAACCGTGCTTCGGTTGACACACTCATAAATATCCGTACGCGATCAAATAGTAAAACGATGTGTCACGATAGGAGGGCAATGTGATTCAACGAAGAAAATTAGCCCAGCTTCCACCCATACACGTTTCCAGAAAGGAAGAATGCTAGAACGCCCCTGTATATTTCTCAAATCAAGGTATTTCGCGCCGAGACAAAACGGACCGTAATGAAAAAACAGTAACACTACAGACGAATTGATACCTCCTTACAATAATTTATATCAGGAAAATTCAGCAGTTGCCGTGCTTTTCTCCGTAAGTTGGACCAAAATAAATGCAGTAACAGAAAAAAAAAATACTTGCCTTCAGTGCATCCAGAAGTTCCTGGCGGCAATGCTTGCTCGTACGCAGAAAAAAAAAAAAAAAAAAAAAAAAAAAAAAAAAAAAAAAAAAAAAAACATGCGCACGCTGTAATCCCGCGCGCTCTGCTTTCTGCCGCGGTCTCCACTGCCGCCGGAATCCCAAGTGAGTGCGCCATCTCGCGGTAGCCGGGCGCGCGACGCGATGTACGTTTTTTTGCTGGAGAGCGCGGCGATTGGGACGGCCGGAGAGAAACCCGCCGCGCGCCCGCCATCTCGGAGGCCATGTTTAGGAGAACCCAGCAGCAACATATCGTCGGCCGAGGGCTTTTTCGTGCATAGCGTCGCTTTTTGAGCGCAGCCTAAGAAACGCTGGGGTCTTCATAATTACGTATCTATGTATTTTCTTATAAAGAAACATACCAGAGACTACTTATGTATTGACGTTGCTCCTCAGACATGCGTAACATTTGCTTTTTGATCGACAATGTTCACAAGTATGAACAAAATTACTTGCGCAAGATGGCTGGGCGCTGAGAAAGTGGTTAAACTTTGGTCGGGTGGCTGAATCGTGTGACGTGCCGACAAACAGAGAAACAGACAGACAGACGGACAGACAAAAATGTCTGCGTTTAAGTATCCCAAGAAAGACTATCGTCTTTAAAAATTAATGGTCAGCTAGAATTTGGTAAAATCAAGCGAAACGGACAAGAAAGGAAAACTTGGGAGCCCTTACCCTATCGGGAAAATGGGGCCAACAGTACGCTGGCGAGTGCGTGCTGGACGTACTTTCTTTCTTTCTTTCTTTCTTGTTGTGTGGCGTTCTCAATGCTCGTTCACAATGCTTTCCCTCGTCCGTGCCGGAAATCGGGCCTTCATTCATATGCTTAGCAGCGTAACGTAGCTGTTGGCACAGGCAATAACGACGGTCTTGCGTTTATATCTAGAAAAGAATTAAATGTTGCAACGTTAAATGACGTTGCTAATTCCGTAAACGTCCATTGTCTTATCATTAACGGCTGATTGCAATAATATCTGGCTTAACGTACAAAAACCACGACATCATTATGAGGGACGCCGTAGTGGAGAACTCCGGAAATTTCAACCATCTGGTGTTCTTTAACGTGCACTGACATTGCACAGTGCACGAGCCTCTACCATTTCGCCTCGATCGAAATACAACCGCCGCGGCCGGGATCGAACCCGCGACGTTTGCGTCAGCAGCCGAGCCCCGTAACCACTACACCAGCACGCCGGACGGGAATGGCTGATCGGGGATAAGCCCAGAATCAACAGAACCTCAATTATTCGAAAACAGCGTGTGCAAATACGCATGCGACTGGCACGCCGCAGAGGGCCGAATTTCTGTACAGGGTCGGGCTTTCGCGTACTATGCCGCCGACGTCACCAAAATTTGTAAGTGATAACAAGCTTCGCTTGCCGACGTCACCAAAATTTGTAAGTGACAACAAGCTTCGCTTGAACAGGTGAGACAAGCGGGCCAGACGGTCGAGATCTGGCGTATTCAATACACAACGTTCGTTCACAAAGGACATGGTTAAAGAAGTAGGCAATCGGAAGAATAGAGCGTACTCTTCCAATTGCCATGATTCGCGAACAGAGTACTGCTTGCTATTGCGGCCTTGTACTAAAATTTCGGTTGTACGCTGCTATTTTTATATGCTGTTTTTATTATATCTTGCATTCTGTTTTTTGTGTCCTGTCACACAAATGTCAATAAATATATCGACTGTGTTTGTGCACCCCCTGCAGCAATTCCATTACGGCGTTGGAGGAAGTATGTAAATAAATCGATAAAGTACAATATGGGCTTGAAACTCCCTGTGACCACTGAAAAAAACAAAAAAGCCTACTTCATTAGGGTATGTCACCTTTATTGGTAAAGAACATTTGCCCTGCGCAATAAAGTGTGCTTGCGAAATACAAGAAATGTTCAAATACGATAGTCCATGATAACCACGTCTATTCTGGGAAATACAACAAGTGAAATATGCGCAATATATTTTGCTTCAAGCGGCTTAGCACACATGACGCTCTAAATTTTCTTGCTAGACAGTGAACGATTGCTTGAAGGTCGGATTAAACATACATCGTAATTCGCAGCTTCGATGCTCGGATGTTACGATATATACCCAAACCGGTGTGATCTTTGTAAACAGAGACATTAACAGGAAACATTTCCAAATGCCAGGCTTCAATTAACAAAGAAAACTGTGCGTGGGTCGCGTAACCCGCAAAGCGTGAAATCCTTTATTACTTTGTGAAATGCACGGCGCAATAAAATACGCGCTGCTCCTCGCTCCTTTCTGGCCTACTGCCTTTTACCGCTTCTCGAGCCAGGCTTACGCGGACGGCGATGTTTCTGACTTTACGACATCCTAAGTACTAAAATCTTTCTAATCCGGAAGCTCGTGCACGCGAAAACAAATGTGCGTTTGCGTATTGCGATGTCATCTTAACGCCTCAAAGCAACGGCAGCGCTGTTCTTCTCAGCGTCGCATTCCCAGGCCACTCGCTCCCCAGAGTATAATCCCCGTGGAAGGTCGCTTGTCGCCATGGAAACACATCTCGTCCCGACGTCAGCGCACTTCTATGCTTATCCAACGAGGCCGGGATTGGGGCGTGCTTATCTTCAGAGGGATTCACTGGAGAAAACGCGGAGAGTTATGTAACGGCCTCGTTTTGTTGGGGCCCGAAACCAAGAAACCGATTCGATTGAATCCGAAAATAACAAGGAAACTTAGACGGGAATTAGTAAATATTTCGTATACGTAGAAGTTGGGTTCGCTTTTTTGAACACAACTGAAGCGGACGTGCATGTTTTGACTTTTTTTTGATTAAGCTGTTTTGCGCAACATTCAGTATTCTGTGATCTTCACAATAATTTACTTTCATATGGGAGCAGAAGTATTTATTTTTATTTTGGCTTCAATATAAATCAACGATGTCATGAAAAAGGAAGAAAAAACTATTTGTCAATTTTCCCCAATGTCATCGATCTGCCTCTCAAGATTGGAGAACGCGTTGAAGAATGAAGTACGTTTTTTTTCTAAGCAAGCATAAACTATGCCACAGAGTATGAGCTTCAGCTAATGTGAATAATTTATGTTATCTACATATGTAATGTACTGACTGGCACATCTACTTATATAGGCACAGAACGCCCTATTGGACTCATTTGAAGACAAGGTTCACGCTGATACACAAGACAGACATTCTCACTTTTGCAAATGTGTTATTGATAATGTCGGCGTTACTTCACCTAGTAGCGCTTCATGTGGCATTCATATGGACAGCTTCGTCCTTGAGGTAAAGAAAAAACACATCGACAAACAATAATGGGAACTGTTATTGTATAACATATTTTACAAAGGACAACGAAAGCTCTCTTACTTGTTTCTTATACGTATTCATCCAAGTTCAATAATTTCATGACTGCACAAACGACACACAAGCGCACATGTGTAGGAATTGAGACCTTCAAAATAGCGTGGTTACCGGAATAATGTACGTATCTTAATTGCAGTGTCTGTAAAAAATGATAATTTTTGGTTCCGTTATCACAAATCATAATTCATAAATTGTGTCGTGTGTAGAACTAAGAACAAAATGAAAGGATTGTACTTTGAACATTTGGTGACTATCAAAATCAACTGGCGTCAGAAATTCGATGTTCGCTAGTCTTCATTATGCGCCCCATGTATAAGAAAATGGATTTATTAAAAGTCACAAAGTGACGACAATTTTGTGAACGCATTTATTGTTGGTTCATTTCTATAAAAAATAACCAATGCTGTTTTTTCAACCATCTTTGGCATTGTACAAAAAAAAGAACATTCCACGTAGTTCAGTGTCAAGTCCCAGTGTCAGTCCGACAACTTTTTTTCTGCGAAAGCTCTTCTAGTATTTTTTGTGGCAATATATTAACTTTCTTGTCGAACTGAGCTAACCAGCATGAAACAATATTTTATGCTTAACGGTGTATTATATAGTTTTGCAGTGCCGCAGTGCGTATGGAAACCAAACGAAGTGATGTGACGGCGAAAATAGTAAGTAAAATATTCCGACAATTCGGTGCATTAAACGTGACTAAAAATGAAAAAAAAATCGATTATTTTTCTTACACAGTAAGCATAGACAGCCGCAAACTAAATATGGCATGTTATAATTCATGTCGATATACTGCATTACAAATACATTGAAGGGCAGAAAGTTCATATTATAATAATAAATGAAGTTTTACCTGCCAGAACCATGATTATGAGGCACGCTGTTATGGAGGGCTCCGGAAATTTGAACCATCAAGTGTTATTAAACGTGCACCGACATCGCACAGTGAAGGGGTCTCTGCCATTTCGCCTCCATCGAAATGCGACCGCCGCGACCGGGATCGAACCCGCGACATTTGGGTCAGCAGCCGAACTCTTTAACCGCTACACCACCACGGAGCACAGATCCGAAAGTTCATTAGCATGGCCGGAAAAGATCGTAAATTTACATGCACCTGCGGAAAGCTCGTTTTTAAGGGTGAACTGAGTTTATTTGTTTTTACGCAAAATATATGTGATCCCTTATTAGATAAACGCGCATGCTCGCTAGTATTAGACGCATGACGATGACGTATATGAAAAACACTGGCAAGGTTCTTTACACGTTCACCTAAGACAACTTGAAGGCAGAAGTCATACAGCCGTTAATGCATTTGCCTAAGACGATTGGAAGGCGTCTCTTGCCTCTTTTTCCTCGGACCGTAGTGCATAGATCAACCGCCCCCTCTGCCTTAAAGCTTTCTGCACCTAAAATGATCTTGCACTGCCTCCAGCGTCTGAGGCATTTCACGCTTGCTGCAGCTCACATGGTTTTGCACAGCCTCCGTGATCGAACCGGCTTTGACCTAACGACGATGTCATGCGATGGCGTAGCCATGTTAACTGATGAGGACGTCAGAAATTCTGGCGATCTGTGATGTCGTATGGTGGCGTCATTGATGGCGTGACGTTACGTTGAGGTCACGTGTGTTCTGGTACGCCGACTGCACACTGATATTCACTTGATTACCAAGTGACAGCTGGCCGACGTTTTTTTTTTATTATTTTTTTTGCGTAGTTCTAACTGTAAGTGACGCGGGCCTCCTCAAAGCTCAAAAACTTTTTGACTAATGATAAATGTAAGGTGTTCGCCTTAATCAAAACGTACACTACTGCAGTGGCAGGTTCTACGCAAGTCAACCGAATCCGTCTGATTCTCGTCACGTTTCAAGATGGAACTTTAAAGCGGCTCCCCTTTTGCACAAATGGAAAAACAATTTATTACCGCAAACTTGACATAAACACGACTAAAACGAACAGCTTTCACACTAATCATACTGTGTCGACATCGAAGCACGGCACGTCAGCACGGCGCCAACCATGTGAAGCTTTCTGAGGTCGCATAAAAATGTCGTAGAAGTGTTCTCAACAATCCGAAAACTGTTGAGAGCTGCTGCGAAATATTTATCAGAACAACACGAAGCCCCAAGGGTGAACTTACTTCTGGGACTTTGATATGCTGATTTTGCAGTGCGACAAAAAAAAAATTCCGAATCTTACCTTCTCGATATCCCTGTGACGCACAGGGCAAGATGAGGCGCATGTAGCAATGATCCCGTGTAGCCCACTGCATGTTGCTCGGCACTTCTTATTTCTTTTTTGTGTTGTTTTCTTCCTCTGAGTAACGAAGGTTTGCATAGTTGTGTGTTGTTACTGCTTGTTTTCTGTTCAAAGTTAGAAATTGATTTAGTTAGCGCACCTGCTTGTGTTATAGCTGGTAATCTTTTGTTATTTGTGGTCTTCCACATCTGCGAATTAGTTGTTGGGCAACATTTTCGTAAACTTCGTGCCTATATTTGACCAGCATTTCAAGTTTGCATTTCAACATGTCCGTGTTTAGCGTGCTGAAGCACTGGCTGTCAGTGGTACATTCCGTGCGTATACCGAGTGAAACGTAACATGAAAATTTTAGGGGTGACAAATGACATGTACGATTGCTTGAAATAACTAAATCATGCACATGACTATTCAGACGGCCAATGAAGATGCTGCTGGCTCTCATGCAAGCGTTCGAGAAAATATTACGCAAATGTGACAAGCCATACATGGCGGAATGGAAATAAATTACTTATCCCTAGATTGAGTCGTCTCACTCCTTTAGCAATGTGCACATGCATTCACGCAAATGTTTTTTGTTTGCACATAAGGAATGCGATATATTCCCTTCAGTAACTTTGCACTTCTTTCAATTTTATAAGTTTTAATATAATTCTCAGTAACAAGCCGCAAAGAAGGCTGTCTTTTACCACGTTTGCTATTCGTACCGCCAATGAGAGCACACGCGCGACTTGTGCTGCGTAGAATATCTGATTCAGCAAGCATAGCTTCATGAGTGATAAAGCACACCGTCTACCGTCCACTCATTGTTGATGAGCCATCATGCTACTGCCACGTAGGGTTATGAATACTGTTTCTCGTCTGAACTCTGAGTAGAGAAGGCCCCACCTGTATAGTAACTGCGTGCATACCAAACCGTTGCACGCACAGTGGTTTGTGCGGAAGGGACACAATTCTTCAGATAAACATACATATTTTCCTCGTAGTTTTATGTGATTGCTCCGAGAAAACGTTCTCGATCGAGCTTACGCCACTTCTAAAATCGTTTACACAACTTTACAATCCTACCTAACATGCAGTTGTCGTGCTTAATCGATGGGCCTTGTTTTGCGACTCCTAGTGAACTCTAAAAAAAGTACAATTTACCTTACAGCCTGGATCACACGGGCAGCTAGTGTGTGAAATAAAGCACGATCACCACCAAGCGCTTGAGAAACGACACATTAAGTAGTTGCCTGAACCATTGCGAATTGGTCGCCAACGACCGCACCACTGAAGCGGCACGCTCGGCTCATGAACAAGACTTGAGGAGCCCACACCACTTTTTTGACTGGACCGTGCGCGTCCAGTGCAATAAATTACTCGCCACCTCACACGTTTAGAATGGCATACGCGGGGGTTTTACGAACTCAAAGTTCTCTTCTATTGGCCTTAATTTGCTACGTCATTTGCCATCTGGACTCTCCAGTCGCGATTACAACTTTGCTTGGTCGCATGGGTATCGGTATTGCATTTATTTATTTATTTATTTATTTATTTATTTATTTATTTATTTATTTATTTATTTATTGATACAATACTGCAGACCCTATTCGGGTCCAAGCCGGAGGGCAATACATGAATACATACATACATGAATAAAGATCAGAAAGAAAAAAAACGACAAAAAAAGTTGCAACTTAGCAAGATATACACTGAATATGAATAACAATGACGTCAAAAGCAAATAACGGCAGTTAAAACACATTTTGTGCGCATGATCATTTGTTTATGTCCTCGCAAGACACTTGAAATACACAAAATAGGAACACTAAAAATACCTAATAAATGAAAGATTAGCCAACACGTAAGTGGCAATAACATTCAGTAGATATACGTTCAATGGAATCAGCGCTTATTAGACGTGATAACTGCAGGTTATTCCAGTCGGTTATAGTGCGCGGAAAGAACTAAATTTTGAAAATGGTAGTTCTGGTCTTACACGGAGTTAAAGAAATATTGTGACGATGCCGTGTTCGACGTGCTGCAAGCTGTGTCACGTAAGTCTGTGGGTTGAGAGAGAAAGAATTGTTTTTAAGTTGGAAAAGAAATTTTAGCCTCTGTATTTTCCTTCGAAGCCGAAGAGTCTGAATATTATGCAGTTTCATCAGGCTTGTGGGAGAGTCAGTTATTGTATATTAGGAAAAATGAACCTAACTGATCTGCGTTGAATCATCTCTAGAGCCTTAATGTTAGTTTTTGTGTAGGATCCAATACGATGCATGCATATTGGCTAATTGCTCTGCGTCGCACTTTTTCGAAATGGGAAGTACACGCACAGTTAGCCAGTCTGCTGACGACAACGAGGAACGATAAATAATTAAAGAAAAGCGGCTAATGCTACATACAACATATCTGCGCAGGAAGGCATTCAGTATGTTGTCTGATCCTGGGGATGATGTAACATTAAGGTTGAGTAACATCGATACCACACCTGGCTGTGATACAATATCAGTGAGTCACATGGCATTCGATGAGGGTTTACAATAGTATCAGTACTTGAAAATGCACTTTGAAAATAATGATTTAAGTGCTCCGCAAACTATGTGAATGCATATTCTTGCCTCACTGAAATGGCCAATAGTGCGGCATAAAACTCCATACTCACAGGCGTGTTCTAGAATCCAAACTCCATCGTATTATATACAAGTGCACCATCAAAGAATAGGGTCGTGGGACCTTGGCCCCCGGCTTCGCGGCTTCATGCATGTACAAAGCAACAAAATCCTTCTCTAGCGCGTTGAACTCTTGAGGCGAAGCTGAAGCGTCCTCCAAGTTTCGGTGGCACAGCAGCGCTTGTCTTGCATGTCGCTTTCTGGAATGCCGCGACAGAGAATGTATATCACCAACGCGTATAGTCAGATAACAGTGCGAAAAGCACAGAGGGTTTCAATTCCAGAAAAACAAAACAAAGAAATAAACATTTGGGTGAAGCTCAACGCTTACTTTTTACCCTTATTTTGTAGACTTTTTCTGAAGGCTTTGCTTTTGTGTTCCCCTGTATCTCGTGTTGGTTGTATAAGCGCGAGCAGGTTCTAGCATCCGCACCAATGATTCCGTGTTTCAATGCGCTTGCATTATGTGATTGTGGTCTTTCGTGATTAACTTGAATTTATCGTTGTGGAACTACAGTACACTGGATCAGAATTTTCGTGCCTGTGCACCGGCATAGTGTGAGTTTTGATTTTGTAGTTGAAGCTAAAATGTGGCTATCATTCTTTGAAGCACCAAATACTACATGTCAGTGGTTAGCCTCACATTGTTCACACTGCGACGTCGTGCCAGCTGCCACAAGTACGGATTGGTGATAATAATTTTTACGGGTTTATGTCCCAATCGCACCATACGATTAGGAGATACGCCGCAGTGGAGGGGGGTTCCAGAAATTTCGACCACTGGAGGTTTTTTATTGTGTGCCTAAATCTAAGTAAATATGTCTCTAGCATTTCACTTCCATCGAAATGCGGATGCCGTGGTTAGGATTTGATCCCGCGTCCTTCGTGTTGGCAGACTGATGGTTCCTCGAAATAGATATTCAGTATACAGCTGGGATTGCATTATTTTGTATTATGTACCGTCCAACATTGTTATTTATTGTACGTGGCCGTCATTTATGGTGCAGGGTGTATATGTTACACAATAATGTAAAGAATGAAATCTTTGATAGCACGTAATGCGCATTCACTTTTCTGTAAGTTAAATGTAACAGCCCCATCGCGTGAGTAACTATGTAATGCACCTAGAACGGTCATTGCTGCATAACTGCATAGAACCAATTGGTATGTAGAACAGAGATAACAATTTTAATGAGAACTAACAGACAATGATGCCAAGGAAAGTATGGGGAATATCATTAGAAATATTTGTAATGTAAATGTGAAGAAAAGTAGACGAAAAGATAATGTGCCACCGGCAGGAACCGGTGGCAAGTTATCTTTTCGTCCACTTTTCTTTCTTCACATTTACATTACACTTACTTCTACTGACGGCCCCCCATACTTTCCTTGGCATCATTGACTGTTAGTCCTCATAAAAATTGTTATTCTCTGTTCTACATACCAATTGGTTCTACGCAGTTATGCAGGAGTGACCTTTCGAGGTGCATTACATATTTGCCCACGTGATGGGGCTGTTAAATGTAACTTACATAAAGTAAAGTTCCAAGAAGTTGTCCAAGAAGTGTAAAGAAAACCGCCAGGCCTGCGCATGCAGAAGGCGCAGCACAGCCACAGCGAAAGCTGGGAGAGCGGCCTTTAGCCTTTTTCAAACACTCTTGGGGCAACTACTACAAGCCCACTTGCATGGTACCCACTACGCTATAAATCATCATAATTTTTGTGTAGTGGGGAAGCGTCTACTACGCCATTCTTCGTCATTCTTCGGAAAAGCGCGGTGCCCGCTACACTCTTGTAACGAATTATGTGCACTTTGTTGATGCTGTGGCTGACGACGATGAAGAATTATGCCACAGGCTTTTGTAATGGGTTGGAGCATTGAACGACCCACTCGTTACGCAATTCGCATTGTGTGACGCCTGGTTCTTACTTTACTGCTCTAAAACGCTTTACAACACACGTTAACGCGATTCCTTACCCGATATGAAGCCTGCCTAGGGTTAGTTTGCACCGCAGTTTCAAGCAGTGGCGTAGCTCGGAGAAAGACGAAGACGCCGTTCGGAACGGTTGCGTTTTTCGATATTCTCCGCTACAAAGGATAAATCGGCTTCAAGCCGAGGTGCTGCTCAGGTTTCTACCAGTAGCAATGACTACCGTATCGTCTTGCCCCGTCTTCCCAGTGGTAAGCTCGTCGCTGACTCCGTTTTTCTGCATGCGGACCTTGCTGGTCGTCCATACCGAGCGCAGGACTTTCGAGATACCCTCCGGAATATCGTAGACCTTGCCGATGTAACCTAGATTGGACAGTTTCAAATGTCCCATGTTTGGATGGTGACTTGCAGGACAGCGCTAGCAAAAGTGAAGCTCGTAACTTGCGGTGAATTTCTGGTTCGAGGCCGAAGGTGCGTTGTGATAGACCCTGAGCCCACGGAAGTCAAAATGAAACTATTATGGCTCCCTGAGCGCTTGGAAGATATTTATGTGCATGAAGCCCTTCAGTCATTCGGAAAGATCAAGTCTATTTCAGCGGAAACTTGGAGAGTATCAGAGATGGAACAGATGCGTACCCTAAATCGAGATGTCGTACTGACACTCGCTGATGGAGTCCGTGTTCCCGACATTCCACACCTACTCTCGGTCTGCGGTCTGCAAAGTCTAGTACTGATTCCTGGCAGACCACCGTTATGCCTGCGTTGCAACAGAGTAGGACACATTCGTCGACACTGCCGGACACCGCGCTGCGACGATTGTCGGCGGTTTGGACACACAGCTGAAGAATGTGTGGCGACGTACGCCAATAAACTACGCCATCGCATGCGACCACCTGACGATGCTTTGCCAGATTAGCAGGAGCACATCATGGATGCAACCGAAGTCCTCGATGCAACTGGGGATCTTCCACGTGCTGTAGCCGCTGAGCCCTGTGCTGGTGACAAAGATGAGGGTAATGACTATGCCGTAGCGGGGAAATCCGAACAAGCGTCGAGAGAAGTCGATGTCACAGACAGCGGTGAGAAGCAGGCGGTTCTTGCATCTGAATCTGCGGGCACTCGGAAAGAAAGCCTTGGCTGTAGTCCTGATGTACAAGTACCAGATGAGAAGATGACTACCAACGATGCGCGAGGATCCCGTGACGCTTCCATAAGTAAACGCCCAGCATCGCCAAACCCCGACACGAGCGAGGAAAGTGACTCGGCGGTCTACCCTCCACAGTCGCGTCGTCGCAAGCCATCAAAGCCAACAGGAAAGTGCAGACGCTCAAGATCAAGGAGGCCGGGCACTGGTGACGGGGAGCCTTCACGCATCCCTTCTCCACCAGACCACCGTATGCAACTCTGATAAGAAGTTAGACGCCATGGCGCTGCCTCAGAAAGTCACTTTTGCAACGGTAAACGTGTGTGGACTTCGGTCCAAGCAGAAACAGCTGCAGCTCCGCCGGTTGCTGTTCAGCCGACACCTTGATTTCGTCGCCGTTCAAGAAACGAAGATCGAGGGTGAAGTGGATGCAGAGAGGGCCTTGCGGCCATATCTCTCTGTATTTGATGTGTTTGTGTCGCACGCTGTGGGCCTTTCGGCGGGCTGCCTTTTGTTTCTGAGGAAGAGTTTACCGTATTATTCTGTAGCATATAGTGTTGACGCAGAGGGGCGGTTGATACAATGTGATTTTATATTGTAGGGCTTGCCATGGCGCCTAATCAACGTATATGCATTTAGTGATACACCACGGCGCAGTGATTTGTTTGAAAGTTTAGCTACCTCTTTAGATCCTGACCGTAACATTGTGCTCATGGGCGATTTCAACTGTGTGTGTAATCCATCTGATCGTACCGGGCTTAGCCGCAGTGACAGGAGTGCTGAAGTGCTGTCACTTATAGTTGAAAAGGCGGGACTAGTAGATATAGGAACGCTAAATAGCCTGCCCTCGTATACACACGCACAAGGAAGTACCCATACACGACTTGATCGCATTTACGTTTCAGCACCTCTTATTTCCCGTGACGTGTCGTGCAAAACAGAACCTATTTCCTTCTCAGATCACTGCATTGTTGTGGGGCAGATAGGTAGCAACACTCGATCTCACTTCAGACCACAGTGGGCACTCTGGAAACTTAACTCCTCAATTGTGAGCGACCAGGAGTTCACTGCTCGCGTCCGCGTAGCACTGAGGAGCTGTTTGTTGGCTGACATGCCTTTGTTTGCCTCTTGGGAATTTTTCAAACAAGAAATTCGGGCAATAGCTATAGAAATGGGATCTGTGAGGGGCTTTTACAGAAAATTAGAACAAAAGATGCTAAAGCAAAATCTTCATAACCTCTATGAATTTGAGTGTGAGGCGCCCGGTTCTTATACAGACGAAATTGCTAATGCCAAGAACGCACTGCAGAGGTACGACGCTTTGCGTTACAGAGGTGCCCGTGTTCGATCACGCAATACCCGTACTTTGCATTCAGAGGAACCCACACGTCAAGCGTTGCTCGATGAACACCGCAACGCAAAAGCCAAATTTATACCAGATCTTTATTCGAAAGGGTTATTGGTCACTAATTCAGGTGAAATCATGTCAGAATTTGAAAATTATTACAAAGAATTGTTCAGCGCCTCTTCTGAAAACGAAAACGAAGATCTGGTAGCGCAGTTCTTGTCATTTGTGACTCCTCTAACTGACGAGGAATGTGAATCTATTAGTAGGCCAATCACTATACAAGAAATAGATCTTGCCATTGCACAATTACCATTGTCAAAAACGCCAGGACCTGATGGATTGTCGGGCGAGTTTTATAAAACATTTAAATCATTACTGTGTCCTGTACTGCTCGACATTTTTAAGCAGAGTTTTGATCTGGAGACGCTTCCTCGATCTTTTACTAAAAGCCACACCGTTCTAATTCCAAAATACTCAGACAGAGAAAAACTCCGTCATGTTGACGGCTACAGACCAATTACATTGTGCAATGTTGACTATAAATTTTTTGCCAAAGTGCTTTCGAACAGACTTCAATTTGCAATGTCGATTCTTATTGGTGCCCATCAGACTTGCGGTCTAAAAAGTCGCTCAATACAGACGAACATACACATCGCTCGCACAGTATTGGAACATTGTTCACACTCACACGAGCAACTGGCAATGCTACAAGTAGACTTAGCGAAGGCGTTTGACCGGGTTCGTCATTCTTTTCTGTTTTCTCTTCTCGAACATGCCAACGTTGGGTCCACTATATTTAAAGGCGTAAAACTATGCTACAATGATTGTTTGACCCGTTTGATTGTTAATGGTCAGCTGTCAAAACCTGTGTTCCTTAACTCATCTGTGAAACAAGGCTGTCCGTTGTCGCCAATGCTTTTTGCTCTTTACTTGGAGCCACTGTGCTTAAACGTGATTCGATCTACCAACGTACATGGTTTCAGTGTTTATGGGAATGAGGTAAAAGTATTGGCGTATGCGGATGACCTAGCGTTCTTTTGCACAGATCTTTCCAGTATAAAAACGGTGGTGTCAACAATCCGGGAATTCGGAACAATTTCAGGGGCACGAATGAACTTTGCAAAAAAGTTTGGGACTGTGGTTTGGCCCATGGACCTATAAACCAACCCATTTCGAGGGTATTGAATGGTCTTGTGTGCCACCAAAATACCTAGGCGTTCCTTTAGATGCATACAGATCAAGCGCACATTACTGGAAAGAACGTGTACCCACCCTAAAGCGTTATGCCCAGACGTTTATTCCGCATAACCTCTCTATCTTTGGCAGAGCTAAGGCATGCAATCTGTTTCTGGCAACAAAAATATTCTACATACTGCAAATAATTTATTGTTCCAGGGTTTACATTCAGAAGTTTCACCGAATATTTGCTACCTTCATTTGGTCATCAACCTATGAACCAATGAGGCGTGACAATGTTTTTAGACCAGTTTGCGCAGGTGGTCTCGGGTTGGTTCACCTCTTTATTAGACAGCTGGTATCACGTTTTTTCTATTTTCGCGACTGTGCCCATCCGCTGCTTCGAACTTTCTTGCAAGTGAATTTAGCCGATGTTTTACCAAATTTAGTGGTATCTACTAATATTGTATCACCTCCCTATTTGCAAGGTTTCATGCGTGAAGTATACGAATCAGTGCGCTTTCTCACAGCAAGATTCTCCAATGATTATTTGTTCTCTAGCGCAAGAAAAGATCTGTATAACGATCTATTAGATATGTTATTTCCGGCCCCACTGTACCGCTCACTATATGCTGGATTGTCTGGTCATGACGTGCTAGTACGTGTGAAGAAAATGCCTATTTTACCAATAACGAAGACATTTTTCTACAAAGTGCACACAGAAACACTGCCTGTAAAAACCTGGTTAAGCACCAAAGGTATCTTTGTATCCTCAATTAATTGCCGCCTCTGTGAAGTTCCAGAAACAATAGAACATTGTTTCATTAGTTGTAAGGACGCCATCCTCTTTTGGGACGTCCTGCAGAGGGCTTTTAAAAAGCAACTTGATTTAAATTCTCACACCATAGGTTATCTGGTACCACCCAAACCCAATGCTAAACCCAATGCTATGCCAGTCGACATGCTGTTGTTAATGCGCATGCACAGTTTATGGAAAACTCGCATGTTAGACAGGCATGCGGAATCAATGGTGTCTTCGCGGTCACATTTCGTGCAAATGACTGTACAGCTAAAAGACTTCTATGAAGAACTACAGTTTCGGCCGGACTGGTATCCACAGTTCATAGAATGCACTGCTCAAATACCCTTTTAGAACAAGGTGTTGCGGGAAATTTGTTTTGTAATGCCTATTGTACATTTGTGGAGGAAGCCTTAAGTTTTTTGGACGCTATGTGTATACATGAACCTCATTTGTAATAAATACCATGTAAGAGAAAAAAAAAGGGGCGTAGCTCAGTGGTAGAGTGCTGGGCTGCCACGCAGAGGACCCGGGTTCGAATCCCATTCTGTCACAGGTGTTTTTTTATTTATTTAGTTTTTTTCTTATTTCTTGCGATATCGGTTACGGACACCGGCGGTGGCGGCGGCGGCGGCGGCGGACAACTACGGCGCAGAAACGACCCTTGTTGTGATCTCATAACAGCTTTCACTGTAAAAAGGTCCAAGAAGTTTGCCAGGCTGCCGAGCCAAAATTTTCTACCCCACCGAAGAACATTCGGTCCTTGTTCAAACAGCCACATGGTGGCATACTGCTGATAGACACGAGCTGCACAGCACTGTTCCTGTGAACTTACGCATCGGTGGCTCGCTATTATTTGCCCTTCGGTATAAGCATGCGTTAGGCTTAGGTTCGTGCATGCTGATTTGTCTCCGAAATCGTTTCTGGGAGACCACCGCTTTTTATGTCGAACATAGACGTGTAGAAATACTAGGATCAATGGATGCTCACATTAATTGATATGCTAGTCGTTACGTTGCCACACCAACTTGCGCGAAAAACCATATAATTCATGGTCGCCATGTACTTCTTTCAAAGAACCCAACATCGATGAACTAAAAAGAGAGCTTGCTAGAAAAGAAGGGTTGCACTAGGTAACAATCACCGCACCAACAAGACCTATTCATCACGCCTCAACACCATGCAGCCTCTTTCCTCTGCTCCAACAGTGCCATGCAATCCAAAATCTTCCTGAAGTTCAGCGCAGAGAAACGATGCAGGACAATGCAAGACACAAGGACACAGTGGTGGTCTCGGACGCAGTGCGTTCTGTTATCCAGTTTTGTTTCTTTGCAACAAACTCCGAAATATGCAGTGCCAAATGGCTCACTAGGTTGTTTTGCTCAATCCAGACCTTCTTTTATCACTCCCTCCTTTCCAGCTTTTGTCCCAATCTTTTTTTTTTTTGGCGCGTACAAGCTTAGTCTTCTCTAGAGGGGGGCTATGGTGAGCAAAGGCATACACACAACGCGTCTGCATGAAAAATAATTACTGTCCTCACCAGAACAATCCCGTAGTAAAAAAAAACTGGCTCCAGCGGCATTCCTCGCTCGGTGATTTCCCATCACTTGAAGCATCCATCTTCCCTGAATGTGTGTGTCACTTGTACTTTTGTTGCTCGCAACACGTGTGCGCCTCCGCGAGAAGTACATGCCCGACTAAACTTTTTATTATCCCAACCTGGCTCATAAATCACACGCAGGTGAAAACGTTCATTTTTACTCTCTATATTTTTGGCCATGCTAGCTCATGCTGCATGAATATCGAGCAGAACTGATCGAGTCTGTAACTTTCAAAGTGCGCAGAATATAAGTTGGTGAGGCGTTATTGCTTTTAGGTCGCGTCACGTGGAAACAAAAAGATCAACATACCACCGGAACAAAAGGGGTAACCAAGGCATATAAACAGATTTGTAGAATGTGATGTGTTCCGCATGTATATTGCTAAACTCGTCAGCATCATTTACGGGTACACGTCGCAGCAAGCATTGTACACAAATGAACCCATACGCGTGAATGTGCGAGTACTCTTTAACGTGTTTCATTTATTAGATGGCTGACAGAATACGTTAATCGGAATAAAATGATAGCGTAAGAAACCTTCATTTGAAGTGGGATTTCAATCACTATGTGTTGTGTTTTTTTCTTGGGTATACAATCCTTTATCTTTAAACATTTCTTTGCGCCTTTGCCTTAGTTTTCAACAACTTTGTATGACTTCTCTTTCTTTTGTTTCAAACGCTGCATAACTGTAGCACCGTGCAGATAAATAAGAACGAGTTCTTAAGGTGAAAGTAAAATTTCATTTTGCCATGAAAAAGTTCGTTCAGATCCCCTTCCGCGAAGAAGACTGAATAATGAAGCATTAATTTGCATATTTTGGCACAGGTACACTTCTCGCACGATAATGCATTAATTAGGTTCGGTTTACACATAGAGCGAGTCCCATTTTTACGCACATTCTTGGCCAGATTGTTTTTTTCTATGACTATTCATTCGAACAATGAAGTTTAAATGAGAAACGACCCTTCGTAATACTTGGATGTGTAACCGCACTAGTGATTTTGCTAGCGAAAGTTAGCGGCATAAGTTTTTTGCTAAAGTTTGGAGCATTCAGATCGCTTCTTCATTAGTGAGGTGCAAACCCCCGTCGTCCTGTTTGAGACTTTGCAGGTTTCATTTTTTATTGCATTCCTTTATAGACGCTACTTCAGGTG
Source organism: Rhipicephalus appendiculatus (assembly GCA_030522465.1). Classification (NCBI taxonomy): domain Eukaryota; kingdom Metazoa; phylum Arthropoda; class Arachnida; order Ixodida; family Ixodidae; genus Rhipicephalus; species Rhipicephalus appendiculatus. Next base: position 42,289 of record JALIZH010011151.1, read on the forward strand.
TTACTGAAAGGAAAGACAGAGGTAAATAAAATATTATTCCAGTACGTGTTCAAACACCACCCACGGACAGCACTAGCAAATAAGCGTATTGAGAAATAATGAACAACAAACTCGAAATTGACAAAGAAAGCACGAATTCAACTAGTACACGAGAAGTATTTTATCCTTTGGAAGGCTGCCCATTGACGCAACATGATCAACGCGTTAAAAATATTTATATATCGCCCTTGCTTAAATGAATCTCGAGTTATTTACAAAGCCCATGATATCGTTATTTCAAATGAAAATTTCGTTCACAAAATCAGAAACGCAAAACAATTTCCCCATTTACTGCTACACACAACGTTCTAGTGCTTCAAGCACATCTTTATATACCTCGGCTAGTCCAAAACCAACTTATTCTATCGATTACTTGTGCCAAGCACGTGCGCGTAAGTCAGAGTTGTGTTTTAGCAGCGCAGTTATTCCAGCTCGGCGTAATGTGTGTGACCGTTTCCGAAAACTAGCGTTTATGTGCTACAGATAAAATGTGTGGCCGTAGCCGAAGACTGTCATCATCATGAACGGGTATGTTCCGCAGAATTTGGGCAAATCCCATAATAACCCTGGGAACGAGTACTAAGAGAGAGAAAGAAAGAGAAAAGCAAGCATCACGTCGTCTAACGACCAAATGGCACACCATCTGGCCAAGCCATGCATGTTTAGTAGCTAAGCAACACCCACCGACGGAGACATCGCGCCCAAATTCCGCTCTACAGTGCACAAGGTCGCTGTGCCCGATCTTGTCCACAGAGCCATGGGACGTCCTAAGAAAGTGCGTACTTCCAAGGAAGAGCCGCGCATCTCGAAGCTTGTGTTGGTTGAAGGGGAGTACTAGCGGCGATGAGCCCGTTCTTCGCTGGGCCAAGCTTTGCGCGCCTTAGTGCAAACTGCCCGTATTTTTTCTACTGTGTCAATCATTCGAGGGGACTTGTCCCGGTGCGGTTGTTTAGATATTCTTATTTCACCAAGGAAGGTTTGGGATTTGGCTAGCTCGTAATCGATCATTAGCAAACAAATCAGGAGTGGACATCGAACAAAGAAGAAAGGCAAGTGCTTGTCTTTGTTCCCTTCTTTGTCCGGTGCCGCTACTGCGCTGTTTCTTGAAGCTGTTCATGAAGGAGAGAAAATTACGAACGTTGTGGTTTACAAGAACAGCCTTCCTAACAAATGAAATTTCATTGTACATTTGAAGAATCCGAACTACTCAATCTATGGTGAGCGGTAAAGAATATAGGTTGTCTTTTTAATAGGGTGGGAGCCCGGGTACAAGCTCTCGAGCAATTTTTGAGCACAGGGAATCATTGCTGGTGAAACAACCGTGCAACGTGGAACATAACAGTTCCAACGGGACATACATCCAATCAACCCATAATTTACCCTTATACACATTACAACACAACCAATAAAAGGTAACAAATCTGTTTTGCCCGAAAGGCGGAACGCAAGAGTTTATTTTTTCCAAAATCATCTTACCAGTCCTTCAAATGCGATAACAAAAATTTGATATTTGGAATCCCCTGCTTGATAATCGACATTGCATACAGCATAACGCTACGCTGATATACTGTTCGAGACCTGCTCGCATTCTAGAAATTTACTGTCCCTTTAGATAGCGCTAAAAATAGCTCAGGCAAAAGCCTACGCCCTCAAAAAAACCCTCATTAAATTCACTTGACTTAAGGGGTCAGCGTCGTTGGTTGTGAGCGAAAAGTCACCATCTTGTCCCTGACTGAAAAATAAGGAACGGTGCAAATGAAATGAATAATAGAAATGTTAGCTTGGAGTGAAAATTGAAGCCAGGCCGTATGCGTGGCAAAAACGTGTTCTACCACAGAGCCACGCTATTGTTTGAAACGGCGTGCGCACGAAGTAGCATACCGACGCTCGCCGTTACAACCATGGCCGACGGAACGTCCACATATCAACCGGGCGACTATGCGTGGGTGTGGAAACCTACACGAAATCAAATTTGAAGCTGGCTGACCAAACGAAAAGCGCATTGAAAATTCAAAGCTTTGTGAATGTGGCCTTTGGTTAACCATTCTACCTGCTTTTTGTATTCTGTTTCGTTATTCGTTCATCTTATAGGAGCATTGAATGTCCCAATCAATAAGCCTCCGTAAATGCTCTGAAGCAATCCCCACTTATTGAGGCGTTTTTTCCTACCGTCAAGGAGAGCATTATTTAACGTAGGATTCTAACGAACACATAACACATAACTCAATTAACCCGCTACGGGTTCAGTGACTTGCCTGTATTAATTCTTGACGTGACACAAAAGAGGTGAACAGGGGGGGTGGGAGGGGGGGTTGTTACATAGCATACGAAGTACTATGAAACCTTTTGGTCCATCGCTTTCGATCATGCAATGTAGTGGCCAACGAATTCCCTCAATTATAACACTGGGAAACTTTTCTTTCGTTTCTTTGACGCATAATGGGGATAACATGGCGCAAACAAAGACTCCTGAAAACATGTTGGGTCGAGAGAAACTCAGCGCTCTTGAGAGTCTTGCTCCGTATGCTTAAGTACATGCTTGCTGCTTATCTGAACTAGCAATACTTTTCTTCAAAATCATACGATAGTAAGCTTAACAGGGCACCGTTCATTTTGTGTCACTGTATAATGAACGACTTCGAATAGCGTTTTGGTATAGATATTTTGTCTGTCAAATAATGGATCGAAATTGAGCTGCACCACGGTAACGAATGCGTCATATGGCGTCACTCAATCAATAACTTTGAACCATTCGGAAGCATGCTCGGTAGTTCGAGTAAGAATATCATGCGGGTCAACGCCCAGAATTCATAGTATAAATGTGAACAGCCTGCGCTTGGCTTTTTGCCCGTGCATTGGGCATTTCGCCACAGTGACAACACTTTCACTCAATGCCGGCATAGTTGAAAAAGAGAACAATAATAGCTTTCGACATGTTTTTGTAATATATTCGTTCCGCTCGCATCGCCGCCAAAGTGCGCGAGAAACTTGGTGGTGAGCCCGATCGGTCTCGGAACGATATTTTTTGCCTCGGCGATAGCGCGGCGCCTTTCCGCTGAAATTGCATGATCCGCTCCAGTCGAAAATTCAAACTGGCGGCCAAAGAGTCTGTGGTGATTCTCACCGGCAAAATAACGAACTACGCCGTGCCACACAGCACCCATCCCTTATACAAGGACGCGAATTCCAAGCCCTGACTTGTTTGCAGATTGGCGAGGAGACGAGAATTAGCTGACGGTGCAGCTACAGCCAGTCTGCGTGTGCCAACATACCTCGCTTTTGCGCAGCTGGAGGAACCCACCGCGCCGCCACCCAAATGTCCACTGATGTAGCTTATGGTGGGGCATCTCCTGAAAACGACAGCTTGAACACGTCGCAACTATTTATTTTTCATGTTCTGCATGAATGACTAAAATTAGATACGAAATAAAAAAAAAAGCCCAGAAAAGAGCCAAAGTGGCATACATTCAAATAATTTTCTAAATATAAGTAGATATTAGTAGCGAAGGCAACGGCGGCTGCAGCAGAACAAATGTGAACATCTTGAATATGCGTGGTGTTTGATTTCCGCCTGTTTTAGCATTTTCACTCTCCGGCTGCTTCCCTAAATTGAATGTTGCCGAAGATAGTTTGCAACGTGCTCTCAGGCCACTCCCCGCCACCTGAAGATGTCACTGTGCTGCGTGCTTCGCGCAAACTCGGTGTTTCCTGCTTCAAAATCTCTATGGCAAGAAAAGAAGAAAACAAACTGTTATCGCTAGAACACGAAGCGGCCTAGCATCTCCGTCAGTTAAAAGCCGGGAGTATACAATGCGGTCGCTCATTTTGATGTGATAAAATTACACGGACAAGCTTAATTCCAGATCAGACAGGGTGATTTAAACACAGGACCATAAAGAGGAATCCTTTGACTGGTCGTCACGCAGCGAATGCTTCTAACAAAGGCATCTTCGTGGTTCTATTATTTAGCATCACGGCCTTCCACGGCGCTGTGGGCAAAAACAAAAGCCTCTCGGTGCTGGATTCTGTCCCAGGAGAACAAAGCGCTTTCTCTTTTTTCATTGGTCGACGCTGATTCTTTTCTCAATAATGAAGCTCCTTGGTAGTTAACGCCCACAATGCTTTTGTTTATCGAAAGATGCGCGGTGACATAACCTGTAGGTCTTCGTGTTCGCGATTGAATTATTGTCATGTGCCTTCTTCGTTTTGCGATATTTGTTGGTTTCCTGTTTTTTCGCATTAGTCATGTTTGCTCTTCCGAATAACGAGAAAATTTCTGATTATTTTAACCTTGATACATAACTTTGTCGCTATAAATTAGCAGCAGCTGGCAGACTAACATTAGATATGTAACAAATTACTAGAGGTTAAGGTATTTTTTATTACAACGTAAAGGACAGCTTAACACTATTCCATAGCAAAGTACTGAATATTTTAACTCATTCCAATTTTCTTCTAAACACACTATTGTAGCGGTAAAAAAAGAGCTCGGAAAGTTAAAGCCACTATTGTCCAAGCCATGCCGGGTTTTCTGATTCAATTCACAAAATGGTATTGATGGGAAACGCCCCCAGCCAATCGCATATATAGTTGTCGAGAAAATAGAATAATATGCAAAGCTCCGTCTAATTATGCCAACCGGCTTTCTTCGTTAATTTCGCGCGTTTAATGAAATAAATAAAAATTCTTAATGCTTGATCATTGGTTTTATAGCGAATCAGCCAAAATTCACATTCTGAACTTATAGCCCTACCTCCAGCAAGCGGATTGTACAAACTTGTTCAGTGCAGTGAACCTTCTGACTGGAGGGCTTAAAAAACAACTTGGTAGTTGCAAAATTACGGAGAATAGAGATTTCTTGGTGAGAAGTAGCGAATTCTCGCAACCACGGGAAAAACATTCAGTGCGTGCTGTTGATTTAGGAATACACTCGGTCGTATATTCAGAAGCGGTAGCTTAGGGAAGCAAAAAAATTCGCCGCAGTAAGTGCACAAACGGAGGCCGTGATGTTTCTTTCCTTACGTAAGAGAAATAGAACAAATATGATGAAGAATACTTACCGCAGATGGGCGCCTCACCATAACAATAAAAAAAAGCGTTCGAGATTACTTTCACTACTTCCACTACGTCGCAAACGCAGAGCTTTCCGTTGACAAATGCCTAATTTGAGAGGTAAAAAGGTAAAATACGTGGATTCTTGGTATAACAACGTTACGTACAGATATATAGAATAAGAGGCTTGCGTGTAACCGCGGCATTCAAAGCTATATATAGAAGCACCGTCTTCACATGAAGAGCACAAGATCTAAGAGCACTCGCAGTGTGAGCCACCGTCAGTACGGCTCGATCGCAAACTGCTTGAACTCTCGAACTTTCCTACGACTAGATCAAACATCGGGACTGTTGGATGACCACGTTTTTTGTTTTTTTTTCCCTGTTTAATTTGGCAGGGAGTGTTTCTGTATTGCTCTTTCGCTTTCACGCGTCCTCGCATCCGGGGCCAACATGACGTCTAATTATTTCTAATACCTCAAAGGCCGCTTCGGAAGAGTGCTTGCATAAGTGTTGGCCTCTTTTCGCTAATGAGATTTCAATATTACGGTCGCAGTGAGTTGGGATCGACCGAAACATGCCAGTTGGCGGCAAGGTTGCCCTAGTACTTTATTATCTGCATGGAGAACAAGAATCGAAGCACTTGAGCGGCGCATACCAGATTTTGTGGGCTCTTTTCTTCCATGGATCTCGATCTGCTCCGCACACGCGTTGATGACGTCCATGTAGCTTGCGTTCAACGATCGGATGGTTTTCTTTCCTTTTCTTTTTCCTTTTTTTGCTGTTGCTAGTTAATCTTGCTGGATGATATCGCTGCAACTACATGTCATCGCTCTTTCACCAAACCAGGGCGTTTAATCTACCTGCCTTTCGTTTGCCCTTATGGTAACCATAGAAAAGTTTTTCTTGAGCTGTGGCACTCATAGTACACCTGTGGCTTGAGGGCTGGTCTGTGCTATTCTCGCCCGCACAAACGATGCAAAGAAGATACAGCAGGAGCTGCAGAATTGCTGTCCCATCATATAGGTGTAGTCTGCTATTTCCACACACACTGGATTCTATGCTAGACTAAATTTCTGTGCGTATTTTGGCTGTACCTGCGTCATCAACGTTACAAAGCTTACATGCCCGGCACTTACACGGTGAGCCCTATTATTGCGGCAACATGCCTACACTGCTCTACTCGAATAGTTCGCTTCTCTCATATGAGACAACGAGTTTCCAAAATCCTGAAGATGGTTTTCGGTCTAGGTGATATACACTAAAACCTCGGTAAAACGAATCTCACGAGACCACCAAAAATATTCGTATCATCCGAAATTCGTATCACATGAAAGCGTGGAAGGTTAGCATGCGACAAAACAAAGCTAGCGTACATTTTGATTTATTGTTTTTCAGGGCCGAAGCAACGTCAGGAAGAACTCTGAATGATTGTCAGTTAGGTTTTTAGATGTCGGCAAATCGTACCAGCACTCGTAAACATACGGCCCGTACGCGCGTGTTTAATTAAATGCGACAGCAGTAGCCCCTTCCAAATTTCAGCATGCTTTTTCGCATGACACCGGTATACTGCGGCGAAAGTAACACAAGAAGCACCTTGGCGCGATGCAAAGTTTGAGAACCACGGTGCTATGTTACGATTTTGTTATCGCGAAGGTGTTTGGAATGTTTTTTTTTTTTTTTTTTTTGGGGGGGGGGGAGATTTACGGCTGTGCCCGCAGGAGTGCGACGTCAACTGTCAAGCATGTTGACGTTGTGAGACCTGACTCCCTCGTGAAGACCGTCCTCGCCATCTTTCGGTCCTCGTCCACCTTTCATAGGATGTCTGATGCATGAGGCAGGCATGTGTAAACACAGTACAATAACAGCAGCCCGCGTCGACGCGTTAGAAAAAAAGCGCGGCGTCGATGCCCTCTGTAATATAAACACGAACGCACACGGATGCACATTACAGCCTCAAAGATTCCCGCACACAGTTTCGGAGGCCGTGACGCGTCTCTGAACGTTTATTCTAACCGTAAAAAAAAGTATTTTTCTTACACCGTGATTCTGACGATTTGGCGGTGCGGCGCGCACGCCGCCGCATGTGCTGGCACGTGCTTGGCGCGTCTTCCGCGACAGCGCGAACAGTAGCTCTTCGTACCTGGGTGGTAGCGTACGTTCGTATCAAACGTCAGGGGTTGAAAATCAGTTCGCAACAACCGTACTCCAATTCATTGCAGGCCAAAGGGCCTTGGCCGGGACCAAAGAAAAATTCCCATCACCCCGAAAGTCGTATGGGCTGTGATCTTATCACCGAGGTTGCACTGTATACGTCAATAAATGGACAAAAAATTCGCTAAGCTTCCTCTATGCACTTAGCCGCGCCAGCCTTGAAACAGCGAAACTGGACGATTCTGAAGACTAATCCGGTTCTTCTAGCTTATTTTTAGGCCTTAGCTAGGTGATGAGGGTTGTTTCTACGTTGATTCTCTTTGCAGGGAGATTCGAGTTACACCCAAACTCCAGAGACAGAAACTCGTGCGTAAACCAAACGTTCGTGCCTCTCATAGATCTACAGGCACGTCGTCGTTGGCGCAGGCCTTCCACAGCTTCGGGGTCTTCTCGGAGCCGTCGTTGCCTTTCGCGTTGTGCAGTGTTGGGCTTACTCCTGCCGTCTTCTTATCTAGTGGACCAGTTGTGAGTAGTGGGATTTACGCAATTTCTGTGGCACACAAGTGTTTATGAAGAGTGATACGGCACACATATTACGGTAGCTTAAACAGCCTCGCTGTTAAAAACTGCTGGGTAGTCGGTAATTGCGGTATTCGGTGAAGCAATGAGGTGCTAAGAGATCCAGACCAGGCTCTTCCTAAGCCGAACTCAGAAACATGTCTTCCACTCACTCCAGGGTGTTCAGTGTCATCAGTATGTTCATGTCCGTAATGACTGTAGATGATATCGGCAGTGACCTATTTGCAAATTAGGTAGCTCTTACGTGCTACCTTCTTTGCATATACGTCACTGCTCAAAATGGTGAGATGGCTTTCATTCAATACTAATTTATCAAGATGCTTTGTCAGATATCAAAGGCTTTGAATTCTGATATAATTGCATAGAACTGACGTCGTATTTATTTCACACAGCTGAATGAGTTATGTCAGAGATGTTCTGTGATTAAAATACTCTCTGGGATTTTACGTAGCACAAAACCCCGACACGATTATGAGGCTTGCTGTAGTGGAGAGTACCGGAAATTCACACAATCTCCTGTTTGTCGTGTACTGACATGACTCAGTGCACGGGCTTCTAGCATTTCGCCTCGTTCGAAACGCGACCGGCATAAATACCACGATTTTCGGAGCACCAAAGTAGTATACCACTGCGGAAGCCATTCTACGTTTGTGGAGAAGTTATCGCCCATGGCCGTAACTTCGCCAGAAAGGGTGATTTGAGTGCTCGCTGAGCGTTAAACGAAAAGCGTTCCATAACATATTGTAAGCGATATCAACATAAAAGAGGGGGGAGGGTAGGAGTTGATATTGTAATTCTGATAGAAGGTTAACTAGGTAATAGTCGTCAAAAATATTATTAAAAAAATACATTTCTGGCACCAGATTTGTCCAAGGCCTTCGACACCGTGTCGCACGACTTTATTTTACACGAGATTTCCGCTTTCAACTTAGGAGGTAGATTTTTCGCGTTCGTGGAGTCCTTCCTGAAGAGCAGGACGGCGGTCAACAAGGTGGGGCAAACCAAATGAGAACCATTCGTGCTAGGAAACAGGCACGCCCCAAATGGCGGTGATCTCCCTCCTCCTGTTTAACATTGCAATGCACGGCCTCTCAAAGCGGCTGGCTGCTGTTCCGAATGTGGGGCACACGCTGTATGCCGATGACAATAACGGGCGCTGAGCCGTGTCCACAATTGGGAGACAGAAAGAGCGCCTTATTTTTCGACAACAATCACTACATATGACATTACGATCTGGTGCCCGGGAGGCTCGGAGGCGGCCGTGAAACAGGCGCTCTAGGAGGCCTTGGACGGGACCGAATCCTTGCTGGAGAGCACGGGTCTCTGACTTTCCACAGCGAAGTCGGAGCTCATGTTATACAGACCGGCAAGGCAGGGAGTTCGGGGGGCGCGTGCCGCTCGAACAGATCCCCATAGACGTTTACACGCGGGACTGACAGAAGACCCGCAAGGTAAATTCGATCTGAGTTCTCGGACTGTTGCTCGATTCCAGGGGCTGTAATGTCGAAAAAATTGCGCATCTGACCTCTAAAACCGAGAACATTCTCAGATTAATCATAATAGTCTCCAATAGAAAGGGTGCGCTGAGCGACGACAACCTACGACGACAACCTACGCATTTCTCCCTGGCTGGATTGACAAAACACTCCTGTCACCTACTCAACCCTGCTCGCTATCTTCTCTCTCTCTTTCTATCAAATTTACTTCCCCTTCCCCATCTCTAAAGGCGCTGAGACGTGCCCCCACGACGGGAGGCAGAAAATAGTGTCCTTTTATTTTCTTCCTATATCCTTTTATTCCTTTTATTAAAATAATAGTGTCCTTTTATTTTCTTCCTTATATCCCTCGAGAGGATTCCTAAGCCGGATTAAGGAAGACATCCATCCACATTGCCCGGATTGCGGGGAGGCTTTCAGTACTCTAGAACATCTGCTCTGGCAGTGTCCTCCGTTACGGGACACGTCACACACCAGCGAACATTATTGGGAAGACGCCATCGCAAGTACTGCACTCAATATCCAGTCAACGGCCGTCCAGAGGGCCCGTAAAAGAGCGGAGAGGCATGGCCTCCCGACTTTGACTTGGGAGCAGCCAACGGCGAGCCGAGGGGCCCACAGGTCCTTCCCGGCTAGTCCCTCGGGACTTCATTAAAGTTCTTTGTCTGTCTGTGTGATTGGAATGAGGAGCATGATGACATTTGCTTTACTGAAACAGAATATCATTCACTGCTATCATATTCAAATGTCATGCCGCAATGAAACATGACTGCTTTTTACACAGGTATTAACGCGATAGCGTTAAAGAGCTCGTTTCGCAGAAATTCCGGCGTCGGCGTCGGTGTCGGCGTCATTGGTTGTGAGCGAAAAATCATCATCTTGTCCGTGACCGAAAAATCATCATCTTGTCCGTGACCGAAAAATCGAGAAAGATGCAAATAAAATAAATAATAAAAATTTTCGGGTCCGAGTTAGGATCGAACCCGTGTCTTCTGCGTGGTTAGCAGGTGTTCTACCACACAGCCATGCCTCTGCTTGGATATACTGTGAAAATAACTTCCTCTGCTTGGAAATGCAGTGAAAATAACTTCCATGCTTCGCAAACGCAAGCGTCCTTTATACAGGCGTCGCAATATAACATGTAATATCCCAGGAATATTGCGTGGTACAAGCGTAAATTGCCATCTGGAGTCAGAATATGTGACTACCATAACGATTCCATAGTTTAAAGCCAGCCACCCATTACAAACGGCACACACCTTACTGCGCGTATTCCCTTAACACCACGTAGTGGGTGCATAGCAAGTTCGAAAACATTTCCCACATTTGCCGCGCATAATTTTTTCTGGTTTAAACCATACTACCCATTACATAGTATGCACTAAGTGATTGAAGTACGCAGTAGGGACGGGATATCCCTATCGCGTTCAACTCTTAAAGGCGATGCTTAAGGATTTTTTTCGCAAAATTTCACAACATTTCGTGCTCCTCTTTTTTTTTATTTTCATAAGTGGCTCCTTTATTTGGTTTTCCCGGTGTGACTTCAAACTCCTAATTTTTGTTGCTTCCACCGGAAAAGCTTTTGCCTTTGCGATTTTTTTACTTATCTATGTGATTTCCTGCACAAAATTTGGCATTTCACGAATGAATAGCCTCCCGAATATTCACTTGGACGCACGATCAACTTCTCGTGCTACGACAGACAGAGCGCACACAAGCGCGGTAACTTCTCACGAGTTGAATAATTAGTGCATGATGATTACAGCCAACATTTCTTTCTCTAACGTGACTTAACTGTAGTGTATGAACAACAAATCAGACTTTCAGAAAGGGTGGACTTTCAAGAAGTCATCCGCGAAAAAGTTTGGCTACCCTACCATACCGGGCTTACGAGCTTAAAAATGTTTATGTGATCCAATATAAAAACTCAGTGAGTAGTTTGCCGTGTATATTTGACGTTGTTGTCGACCTCTCTATGTACCAATAAGGTGGTGAAAATTTCGATGAAGAATGACAGGCCTAAATAAACATTCTACTGCTTAGAGTCAGTAGAAGTTAATGCTGTGTCTCAACTGAAGCACGTAATTGAAATTTGCACATTTGTGTCTCGTAAAAGCACTTTTATATTTAAGGTGTATTTGTATAGCTCGCGGCCGAGCTGCTATAGCTTCCTCTAAAAACTGACACGTTTTACAGCCCCGAAGTACAAATTGTCGCGGAAAAAGAGAATTAGGGGCTTTGAGCATGCAACTGTACTTTCCACTATGTAAAAGGCAATATATACAAGGGCATAATGCCCCGAAACTTCATAGTGGAGTATGAACGATGCCGCAGTGAAAGATGTCTCCACGTTACCTTTGACCGCCCGGAGTACATGAAACTCCGCATAAGGCCAAAACCACTTTGCACTACGCTTTCGTTTAATCGCGAAATAATCTGGCTGCTAATGAACCGAGGTACCATTGCACGCAGCAAATGTCCCACACTATCTAAACCACCGCGGTGTATCCCCCCTCGCGTTAAAGATGAAATTTCTCGTCGAGTATAAGGCAGGTGCCGGCGCCAGCGTAGAAGTATATTCAATAACTTTCGCATGGCAATGCGGCAAATATTGTGCATAACAAGAATGCGGGCTTGTTACGGTAACTATTTAAACATGTAACAAAATCTCACGTCTGGTAAAGCAGCGATAGCGAAAGCTAAAACACAGTATACTTTTACTTGTATTCCATCAAGCAAAGTTTAAGTCGAGTTATTTTCAATTTCCTACTCCACTATTTTTCACTTGAAATACGTCGAAAGTTTTATGCGTTGATCTGGCGTCGGTTTCTACAAAGCGGAAACAATAAGGCCGAACTGTCTTTCTAAAGCACAGATGAGAAAACTCGGTTCTCATAGATCATAATGTGCAGCTTTGTTTACCGGAACTGAGTAAGGCATTCCCTGTGAAGCTGGTTGGTTGTTTCGTGCCGAGTGCCACGGGCGATACCGGTGAAGGCTGGCATACAAAAACACACACTCGCGCCATCTGCCGCCGACTGCAGACACGGCCCCAATTCCGGGGCAAACATTCTCCACATGATCGTCTGAAAGAGTCAGAGTCTTCGCTCTGCGAAGTTGCAGCCGCGGGAGGAAGTTGGTGAGATCAATACGCCGTGGCTTTCACCTCCTTGAAAGCACCGGAATCCTTTTTTGTCGGCATCGACGGCACCCCAGTATTTTCCCATCAGCTGGAGAAAGTTGCCGGCTGTATGATCTCTTTAGAAATACTGCAGCATATGCGCCGGTTGGGCAACATCTGCGATGCTATTTTGAAAAGGACTCGTCTTCGACTTCAGGGATGTGTCTGTATACGGTGTCCCGGTGACCATTAGCCAATTGTTCTTTGTTTAATTTTGTTTTCATTGTTTCTTGAAGAGTGACGTAATTACTACACAAAAGTTGTATGATCATCAGAAGAGGAGGGAGGACACAAATACTGTAATGGCTTCATAAATAAATTCAACGTGATCGCACAAACTGCAACTCCAACACCAAACGCCTCTTTGGAATTTTCCTCCACATAATGCCAGATTACATAGTCAGCTAAGACAGTTAAAACTGGAAAACAATGTGCTGCATCTCTATATTTACAATACCCATGTACATCGGTGGGTTTCAATACTTTCAACTTCGCTGCGTACGCAACCTCTTGAGGCATTACGACGACCCATCTGTTGGGTTTTCAGAAAACAAACAAGCGCATTGGATTCCGTTTTTTTCTGGCCTGGCATTTCTTCCTTTGTGAACAAGTATGTCTCTACGCCGGAAACGGCCATTGCACTTGATTTTGTTGTGTCGTTTTAAGCTCGGTTAACGTCAGCTGGCCATTCCGTATATGAATATTCGTGGCACTTATTGTGGATTTCTTGAAACTCAATTAATTTTCCACCATAATCTGTAACACTTGAGGTAAAACTATATATTTATTTATTTATTTTGTAGCGATGCATTGGAACCTAGAAATGGGTTGCACTCTCGAGAGCCTTCTAGTGGGTCATCTACAAAAAGGACGCCGCTCGCGCTGAGAGTTCGTGCCTGGCCGTGGCTGTCACAATTACGCAGTATCTCTGAGTACCGGCGAATAAACGCCTTAACAATTTGGTGGAGGTGCTGGGTAATTATGACCCTTATTATGACCAACCGCCGCCTATGTCACCGACGTCCGGCCCCACACCATCTACACGCCGTTCACAGTCTCCACGACGTCGCTCACTGTCGCCGATGCGGCCACGTCCGCCCGCACGCGACCAAGAAAACTAGTCGTCGCAGTCCACGAGGCAAGGGCTGCGACGCTGTCGAACTGCGAAAGCCCTCAGAGAAGCCCATCGAACGTGATAGACGTGTTTGTGGACGGTGTTCGCGCATCTGCCCTTGTAGATACTGGAGCCGCCGTATCCGTTATGGACGCAAAACATTGCCGTTTACTCCGCAAAGTGACGACGCCACTTTCTGGGATGTCGCTCCGTACCGCAAGTTCGCAGAGTATTCATCCCACAGCAGTGTGCACAGCTCGCGTCGTCATTCAGGACGTTCTATATGTCGTCGAGTTCATCATCATTACTGCATGCTCCCATGACGTCATCCTGGGATGGGACTTTCTCTCCCGCCACGACGCCGTGATTCATTGTGCCTCCGCCGAAATTGAACTCTCACCGTTCTCACATTTGACGCCAGTAGACGAGGATCTTGCTCAGTGCCCCTCGGCACTGAGCAAGATCCTCGTCAAAGACGATGCGACAGTGCCTCCAAGCTCGTCAACGGCTGTGTCGGTCTACTGCGCCGGTCTCTCCGACACAGTTTCACTCCTTTCGCCATCTGACCGTGGTTGCAGTAGGAAAGGGTTGCTGGTACCTTTCGCGACCGTGCAAGAAACTCTGGGCAACACCGCTATTTTTGTGACCAACCCATTCCCGTACATTGTTAAGTTGGTTCGAGGGGAATGTCTCGGCAGAGTGGAACCCGTGGACGATGCACAAGTCCTGGACGTACCCGATGACTCGCACTGTCCCAGTTCCCGTACCATCAGTGCTGTTTCCACGTCTGATCCGTCATCTGCTGATGTAGTTGGCAACTCCATCGCTGACAACCTTACGTCGGTCCAGCGTTCCCAGCTTCTGGGCCTGTTGCAAGAATTTTTGATCTTCTTTCGATGTCGCGCAAACTTCTCTCGGTCGCGCGTCCGCTGTTACACATCGCATCGACACTGACGCCCAGCCACCGTTACGGCAACGACCATACCGCGTGTCGCCTGCCGAACGTCGGGTAATTAATGAGCAAGTACACGATATGCTCCGACGCGACGTAATTCGGCCCTCGGACAGCCCATGGGCGTCTCCCTGTTGTTCTCGTTGCGAAGAAGGACGCTTCTGTGCGGTTCTGTGTGGACTACCGACGGCTCAATAAGATCACTTGCAAGGATGTTTATCCACTACCGCGCATCGACGACGCGATTGACAGCCTCCACGGAGCCGAATTCTTTTCTTCTCTGGATTTGCGCTCGGGGTACTGGCAAGTACCCATGGCTGACGACGCTCGACCGAAGACAGCCTTTGTCACACCCGACGGCTTGTACGAGTTCAACGTCATGCCGTTTGAACTGTGTAATGCGCCCGCGACCTTTGAGCGCATGATGGACACCGTTCTGCGCAACTTGAAATGGCACACGTGCTTGTGTTACCTGGACGACGTCGTTGTTTTCGCTCTGGATTTCTCAACGCATCTCCAACGTCTGAAAGAAGTTTTCACACGTGTGAGCAACGCCGGCCTCCAACTAAATCTGAAGAAGTGCCGATTTGCAGCACGGCAACTCACAATCCTAGGTTACGTCGTGTCCAAGGACGGAATTCTTCCCGATCCGGCCAAGCTTCGGGCTGTGGCCGAATTTCCCAAACCTGCGTCCGTCAAAGAACTGCGCAGTTTCGTAGGCCTGTGCTCATACTTTCGACGATTAATACGAAACTTTGCGACGATCATATCACCACTGACGAAGCTCCTTGCAAGTAACGGGCCCCTTAATTCGTGGTCATCCGAGTGCGACGACACCTTCGCCAAGCTCCGCCATTTGTTGACGTCTCCTCCCATACTACGCCACTACGACCCTACGGCCCCAACGGAGGTGCACACAGACGCCAGCGGTGTAGGCCTCGGCGCTGTCCTGGCGCAGCGCAAACCCGGATTCCCCGAATACGTCGTGGCATACGCAAGCCGTACGCTCACGAAAGCCGAGACAAATTACACCGTCACGGAAAAAGAGTGCCTGGCGATCGTCTGGGCCCTTACAAAGTTTCGACCCTATTTGTATGGTCGCCCATTCGATGTCGTCACCGACAATCACGCACTATGCTGGCTGTCGTCATTGAAGGATCCTTCAGGGCGTCTCGCCCGCTGGGCTCTTCGCCTGCAAGACTACGACATCCGCGTGTTGTACCGCAACGGACGCAAGCATGCTGACGCCGACGCCCTCTCGCGCTCCCTTCTGCCTGGCGACAAAGCACCCTGCTAGGTATCTTCCATTGCTGTTTCTGTCATCGATGCTCACATCATCGCTACCGAACAGCGCAAAGATAATTGGATCGCCCCGCTGATCGACTTGCTCTCTCATCCGTCCACAACACCATCCACTCGCGCCTTGCGTCGTCAAGCTCACCATTTCGCCATGCGTGACGGCCTGCTGCATCGACGCAATTACAACGCCGACGGCCGGCAGTGGCTACTCGTGATACCCCGCAGTCTGCGGTCGGAAATATGTGAGTCATTCTACTCTGATCCGCAATGCGCGCACTCAGGGGTGTACAAAACTTACCACCGCATTCGACAACGCTACTTCTGGCGAGGGACGAACCGCTACGTGCAGAAGTTCGTTCGTTCCTGCCTCGATCGCCAACGCCGCAAACCGTCAACACACATGTCCCCAGGCGGTCTACAACCGTTACCTTGCCCTGACCGTCCGTTTGGGCGCGTGGATATCGATTTGTATGGACCACTTCCTCTGACGTCGGCTGGTAACCGCTGGGCCATCGTCGCCGTAGACCATCTAACGCGATACGCCAAAACCGCCGCCCTGCCTGCGGCTACTGCGCGCGATGTTGCCTCTTTCCTGCTGCACCGATTCATACTGCGTCACGGTCCACTCCAGGAGCTTCTCAGCGATCGAGGCCGTGTCTTCCTGTCGGAAGTCGTCGAAGCCATCCTCACGGAGTGCCACTCTGTTCACCGCAAAACTACTGCTTACCACCCGCAGACAAATGGCCTCACCGAACGCTTTAACCGCACCCTCGGCGACATGCTTTCGATGTACGTCGCCGCCGACCACACGAATTGGGATGCTATACTGCCCTTCGTAACCTTCGCTTACAATACCGCCCCTCAGAGCACTACTGGTTTTTCACCCTTCTTCTTACTATACGGACGGCACCCGTCGCACACCATCGACACGATACTCCCGTACACGCCGGACCCATCTGAGTGTGCCCCTATTTCTGACACAGCCAGGCTTGCTGAAGAGTGTCGCGAGCTCGCCAAGACCTTCACGACGAATGAAGAAGAGCGCCAGAAGAGTATTCGTGATGGTTCCGCCACTTCTGACCCCACGTTCCTCCCTGGAGCGCTCGTATGGCTCTCGGTCCCTACCTCCGCAGCTGGCCTCTCTTCAAAACTACTGCCGAAATACGAAGGCTCCTACCGTGTCATCGATCGCACATCTCCGGTCAACTACCTGATCGAACCCATCGAACAATCTTTGGACATGCGCCGTCGAGGGCGCGACATTGTCAACGTGGAGCGCCTGAAGGACTACTATGACCCGCTCATAGTAACAAGCTGTTAGGTCGCCCGGCGGCTCCCTTTTCGTCCCCGGGGTAATAGTAGCGATGCAATGTAGCGATGCAAATAAACGTCTTAACAATTTATTTATGTATTTACAGTACCTTAAGAGAAAATATACATTATATATGGGAGAGGCTAGATTACAACTGGCGAAGAAGAAGACTACACAGAGAAGACACATTATAGTTAACAGTAAAAATTGCGTTCACAAATTGCACTTCAGTACAACGAATTTCGCGCTACACAATTGTGCAATATTAGCAGAATACACGCAACATTTTCCAATATTTCGTTGATGTTCACAAATTTATCATAATAAATGACACACAAGGTACACAGAAGATGTAGTTAGCCGAAACGCGATATAACCATGATAAAATGGTGTTATTTCACCGAAGAAATCTCACGATAAAGGTTCATATACACATGTTAGAAGTGTTATATCAATACGTACAGAGTCAATTTGAAAATATCGCGCTGACACAATAACGAAATATGAATTATCCACAACGAGTTTCATCATTAGATGCAGTTACATAACGCATCTTTGAAAAGAGCAGCATTATTTATACAAACAATATATAATTGCGACCATTTCATTATTGGCTCGATTTAGGTAAAAATGACTGTAAGTGTGCTACTGTACTGGTGCAGGAAATATGAAAGGACCATGTATGATCTCGAAGTGAGGAAATAAATGGTGCTGAATTAATCCATGCTGACTGAGGCGCTGGGGTCTGGTAGCAATTTTTATTACGCTAGCGGCAGTGTCATTGTTTCCCACTGGTTAATAGGGAATTGTGGTTGAGCGTGGGTTTCTTTGGTTTATGCTTGCTGTATGTTGGAGATTAGTACAAACCGAATAGAGTGAGTCTGCATGCTGCATACCAGATATGATGGCATGATGTCGGTGCAGTATACATGAAAAGTGCATCGTCCAACTGCATATAAACATTAGTCGCGTTTAATATCTATTGAAGTGAAAACGCGGCCAGCGGAAACTTTTTGCGATGTTATGGAGGCGCGCAACGATCATTCTTCGTTCGGAAAATGGAGTAAGCTGTTACGCTTTTCAAAAGCAGGTTATGAAGTAAATATGCAGGTCATACTTTATTAGTAGGGAATATTTGCATATATATACATTCCATGAGGTTAATTTGCATGTCACACTTTTTAATGCAGTTTAGCTGCCTTAAAGACTGAAATTTTCGTACATCCTTATGGCTTAGTTAGTCGTTTGCCGCGTCGGGTTCGTTAGCAAATTGTCCACTGCAAGTCAGAATTCCGCGTAGTCGAATAGAGATCAGTTTAGTATATGCGAAAAGGGCAGCACGACCGGCATGATAGATTTATGAGGCCGGCAGTAAAAAGTGGGCCATTGTGAAAACTTTCCATTGATTGGTTTCACGGCTGCAACACTTGTCCACAGTATACTCATGTGCCTGTTGTATTTTCTTTTATTGCATTTGAAATAAATATCGGGAAAAGGACAAGTGTGACCGAGACAGTTGAAGCCGCAGGATTAGTTTTCGCCATAGCTGCTTCACTTGAGGCTGCAGTAGTGTTTTCTTGTTTCTTTTTATGCGAGTATTGATAAATAAAAGTAGATACGGCAGAGTCCTTATCACTGCAATCTCCACTATTTACAGTGTTCTTTCTAAAGAAAGCAAGAATATTCATTTTCGTTTGCTACTAGCAAGCCATTAAAATAGAAGTATAGCCCGATCCCTTTTTTGTACATAGTTGCACACGTACTCAACAGGTGACGACAACGGTATTATTCCTTCTTGCGGCACCGCAAGCATGTAGGAGCTCGAAATGTTTGCACAGGGCTGTTTGTGCACCTGCTTCATTCCAGAGGGGAGCAAGCGAATGAAAAGCAGCACTGTAAACAACAAGAACAAAACAAATATCCTGCTGTATGTTTCGAAGCTCGCAGTTTCAGACGAGACAGTGTAAGGTATTTGCGAGAGTTTCCCTGCTCACCTGCACTCTAAAAGCACGATACTTTTTTGACAGCGGTGAAGACACGATCCGTGCTTTCCCCGTTCTGCGCCGTACTTCGATAAATGCATGCGGGCATTAAACCGCTGTTCTTTCTTTGCTGAGTACTTGCACTGAGCGCTTCCCAGGATTTTGGGGCGAGTTCTAAAGAGACCGCAACTCCAGTCTGCAGTTTTGACTATGTTGTGTGTGTGCCGTGCAGAGCTTCAGTTCTTTTTTTTTTTTTGCGTTTTTCTTGTCGTTACCTTCTCGACTAGTCTGTCGACGACGCTATACCTCCATCGAATAGCTAGATTAGAAAGAATGAAGCATTAGTACCAACATACGCCGCCTGCGTGTGGCATGTAAACTGCATTAGTGGGAAGGGAACTCACGGGGCGCTTCCCTTCATTTGTACGTACTCTAGCTGCTTGTTTCTGAACGGTTAGTTCGAAACTTAGCGTCTGCAGCGGCACCGTGAAACACCTATTCATGCGACATCGTATTCAGGAAAGCTTGCACACGCTCAACTGCTTGTTCGTTTCGCAGCGCGGTTCCTACAGCACATATAGCAAAAAAGGATAACGTCATAGCCGCCATACTTAAATAAACCTAAGAAAGTAGGCAGGATGTAAAAATGAGAAAGTGTTGAAGTAAAGTACACCACCCTCCCTCTTTTTTCCTTTTGCACATCGAGGTAACATTCTAAGAAGTCTCTTGATGAATGCTGAGATGGAATCTCACATTTCTGGCGGTCTGGAAAGCTTTCGCTTTTTTTTCATTTCTTTCAGTTTCGTGCCTTAGGTAGCGTAGTGTATAAACAAGGGTAAATTATTAGGAATAGACGTGAGCGAAATGAGACGGTTTATCATAATAGCACGGATTTAATCATTTTTCCTGCCTCAAAAGAGGCATGTGATGTCACCTCGAACGAAGGAAAATAGGGGAGGGTGGAAAGGCAGGGATGTTAACCCGTTTAGAAAAACCAGTATACTACACTACACTGGTGAAATGGATGGTGGATTTACAAACTTAGAAGAGTAAAGAATGAGAGGGAGAGAGAGAGAGCTGAGAGAAGACGACAACGTCACAGTCCGTCAGTCCAGTGCGCTACACGCCATCGCTACCACTCTACGGCCGCTTGTGCAACTCTGCTGTCATTAGAAAAAAATTAATAATACCGTCATCGCCTTCATCCTCGATAACTTTTCAAGCTGAAATAATATTCCGCGATGGGTTGCTAGGGACATCGGTCTGTGGCCAAGGCGCGCTAGAGCGATTGCGAATGATCGTCTCTGCACAGTGCAGAGCGGACTGTCGCTGAAGATGCGTTGCGACGTTTCCTCGCTACTACGATTGTCCACTAAGAATTGTCAGTCATTGCGGCTGCCTCACGAGAGTGCCGCCAAAAGAAACACCTGCGACACTCCTCTTGCTCACTTTTCTTTGTCGGCAACCAGGTGAAATTATTGTCAGGAACATCGCCAAGAAATCTAGCTCTGCTATTCAAATGGTGCTGAACAAAAAAGAACGGTAACGCCAGAAAGAGAAAACAACGTTTCGCATTTGTTTTGTCCTTTTTATTTCCCCCCCCTCCAAAGTTTTACTCGGGATTAGCGCCTTATCCATATTTACAACTATATTTACAACTATATTTTGTATCCTAAGCTTCATACTTGCATAAAA
>JALIZH010011152.1:0-47188 GCA_030522465.1 Rhipicephalus appendiculatus
GCACTCATATACCATAAAAAGCACACTTACACATTACAGGGGACATCAGGATTCAATTCAGCATAATAAGTTCACGTAAATGCGCTGAGCTGTGCCCCTAGATATTTCAAATTTGAGCGCGAACTGCAAAAGTGGCTTGCATGAAATTTGTTGAAGGGTGCTTCGTAGACCTCTAGTGGCTTCAATATTTTTTGCGCGATATTTCATGTTTTTTGCAAATTATTCATTGTGAGGTGAACACTCGATGTTCATAATGCGGATGCGAGGGAAGCATTGCATTACTTCAGTTTACAAAGTTCCAACTGGTGGAGCAGTCGTCAATGCGCTTTCTTTTTTCTCAGAGATTATCACGAGCATGCGATCTTTCAACATAGTCATATTTATGTATAGAATTGCAGCACTCCGACTACCAGAAGCTAATCTGAAATGTAAGGCAATGCAAGTAAATAATGGATAGATCAAAAACCTTGTTGATGTCAACATTTTCAATTAAAGAAGACGCTTGGTTCATCACAACTAGCATTTTCTGTATCGGAGATCAAAACATACAGCATATGTATGCAGACAAAGAAGGCGTGAACCATTTATCCATTTCAAAAAAGAATATATCCCATAATATCGGTACTAAGGGTAATTTACGCATACCCAGTCTTTTTTAAAAGAAGAGTTCACTTTAAAAAATGATAACAATTATAGTTCTTCTTTTTAATAAAAGATCAAACAAGTAAAACAAAATTTTTAGCTGCTTTTCATCGTAAGAAATGTATACTTTAGCGCATAACCAGGAAATTGGCTGTCTTTCCGGATCGGGAAATACTCTCTTTGCTTTGAATGGGCAACCGTTTATTCTACAACATTCAAGACGTTTTAACACTACAGAAGTTCGGAGCTCATTTGTACGGGCACCTTACAGCAAGCAACTATTTCGCTCTTCTGCATCCCCCTTTGCCGTCATCATGATTATCATTATTATTATCATTATTGTCAGAGGGTTGTCGATTGCATGACACAGGTCTCTACCAATGATCTCAAACTTATCGTGCATCTTGCGCCAGGCGATAGAGTTGTGTGCCTGCGAAAATAACGAAATTAAGGCAGCTGCGCACTTATGGTGCCAAGCCTGAAGGAAGGGCGCAGCTGGTCGACCTTCCTTCTTTCTCATTATTATTTAGCTTCCACACCATCCACACCTCCGGTGCGCTCGCTTGTGCGAAGCTGGAGAAATTTGCTATCGAGTATTCTAAAGCTCCTGCCGCAACAACCAGGGAAAATATTACGACATCGTCGACAATAATGTCGGTCCTTGTTGACCATGAAATTTTACCGAAGTCTAAAACCGCTTACACGGATGACAGGAGATTATATACCATGCGGCACAGCAACCTCACGATAGCGCAGGGTACTATGCTCCGCCGAATTCAAACTTACACGCTAACCACTCCTCCCCGCTTAGCGATCTTCACAGGCGGAGAGGTTCACTGAATCAATATGCGCAAATTGCGATAAAAATGCAGTATCAAACCAAACTCGCATCATCTGGAAATGCGAGGGCGTTCCCCCCACCCAGAGAGCTTCTGCCAGCTCCCTCATAAACGACACAGGACACCTTAATACTGTCCCCCCGTCAAAAAACTGCAAAAATCAGTCATTGCATGGGCGGAAGGGGCCGCCGCTTGACAAGCGGCCAATCCTAACGCCTAAAATATCCATTTAATAAAGTCGTAGCCTTCTCTTTCTTCAGCTTCCCTATAAGCTATCTACGTGTCTTGTTCTGGATATGACTCCTGCTTATTTACCCTCTTCATCGTTTACTGTGAGTGGGGGGCGCCTTCAATATCGAATCGGACAGCAATCCTGAGTTGCGACATCGCAAGAAGTCCCCGACGAGGGAGTTTTACTTGGAAGCGTGCCACTTAGATCTCCTGGGGAATTACGAGCATAGCCGCCGGGCAGACGGGCGGATCATTCGAAATGCAGATAAAGAAAAAGTATGGGAGGAGAGCAAGTAATTAGGCCGTGAATAAATGACCAGTTGGCCCATCAGGACACATGCTCATCGGCTCATGCCTCACTAGTGAACATCTGACTAGGAGGGTCCTCATTTTTGTTCGGTGTGCCCAGCGGGCGAATTCATTACGCCAGTTGTAAAAAAATGAAGAATTGGGGCGTGTTAACAATCTTGGCTCCAGGACGGCTTTTCGTTACTTTTGTTTCGGAGTATATAGTGGGACCGAGAAACATCGATCATCGATTCCATTTGCTAGGAGTTAGGTGACGTAACCATTGATACTATAATAAAGAACTGAGACAGCCTTGACAAGTAGTACTGGTAAATCAGACACCAGAGGAGCGTAGGCCTCAGTGATGTTCCGTCCTGGACAGAAGAATTCCCTTCCTGAGGACCGAAAATTCCCCATTTCCGGCATTTTTCCCCGCATACATCGTCAAAAATCCCCGCATATTTCCCTGCACAAAAAAGTTTATATATATATATATATATATATATATATATATATATATATATATATATATATATATATATATATATATATATAGTGTTCAACGTGTTTCAGGCTCTTCCCATCACTTTCTCTTCTTTCCTGCCCGACTCAAAGCATCGCCTCTAAGATCGGTTAATACTACGAAGGAGCTACCTTAGAGCTCGCTTTAAGCGGTATGCGATGCGGAAGGAATGCTGTACATGCTCATGCACACGGCCACTGCATAAGAAGAAAAGTTTATTATCGTTGTTGTTTTTTGTTACTGAGTGACGTGGCGTACAGTCGCCCAAATCTTTAGCTATCCCGCGCAGTGGCGACTTTTCTGTGTGTCAGCGCCCCGTGATGGAACGAAGTGCCCAAAAATTGTTTGGTGGGCATGTGGTATGTGGGCATGCACTTACCCTCACAATATTTGTAACTTAATTCAGTCATACGGCGAAGATACACAGAAAAGATCGCCGCTCGTGAAGGATAGCTAAAGATTTGGGCGACTGTACATTAATGTGCCTAGCAGACGCTCTGTATCTATATGCACCACATTTTGTACAAAAAGCACGTCAACTTTTCAATAATGGTGACTAAATATTGTGAAATAAAACAAGCTTTTGTGGTGGTATTTAACATTTTATTCACTTGATTAGGAACGGTTCTGCAAACTACCGTAAAGAAAAAAATAAATAAATGTGAAGTGACTAGAATATATATTGACTGGGTCTTTCAAACCCAGTCAATATATATTGACTGGCTTTTTGAAGACTATGGTCTTTAAAAACGAACCTTAGAGGCTGTGGTTTGGCGCGCTACGTGCGCCATAAACGATTGCGACATGCGAAAGCCTCATGTCCACAGTCTTTTGATCGTTATAAAAAAAATTTCGCCGCCCCTCAAAATTCCCTGCAATATCGCGAAGATTCCCTTTTTCCCTTTCGTCCAAAATGACTGTCGAAAATTCCCTGAAAAAGGGAAAATTCCCTGCACGGAACATCACTGGTAGGCCTAGCCAGAGTGAACAGCAACAACGTCCTGCACGAGACTCTGCTGCTTAGCGCTGACGATGCGACTGCGGAGCTCTTCATGATGCACTACTTCTTCATTACAATACGAATTGTTCCCCGTCGGCGTAGTAGATAAAATGAGGCGTATGTTTCTAGGCAGCGCGAGTAAGGCTCTGTTAATGGCATTGTATCCAATGACAAATTTCATGAAATATAGCTGGTTGGATCAACTGAATACGTCGCGCTGGTCATGTATTAGTAAGTAAACCAAAGAAGGGGAATCGCTCGAGGGTGCGTTTATTTCCTTATACACAGTCGAATGAATAGAACAGATAGTTAAGTGCAAGAAAGCACAAGCGACGTCATTCGTTGACTTTATCTGTATTGTAGTAATTATGACATGTATTGAAATGCATTAAAGTCGAAGAAAAAAAACAACAATAATTCCGTGGCATAGCAGCGGAAAATTCTGTCAGCCTTTCACTGTACGCCTTAAAACACGTCTAATGAATAAGATTGCCGTTTTAAGTTGATTTGTAGCGTTGGTGCTTGCGAGGATGATAGTCCTGGATAGTGCCACGTAGACCAACTTCAGCGGATGGCGCTTAACTACAATTTACGTCAACGTGATTTGACGCCCGCATCATAGCAGTACTAGAGGTGTGCACGGGCTCCGGGTAGCCCGAAAGCCCGAGCCCAACCCGGCCCGCGGGCCGGGCTCGGGTAGGCTGACGTCTTCTCATCTCGGGCCCGGGCCGGGCTACTCATCTCGGGCATCGGGTGGGCCGGGCCTGGTGCAAAGCCCGCATCAAGCCAAAAATAAAGACATTGGGCCGGAATGGTTTTCCAGCACTTAGCGATGAGCACACAAGATCACCTTTGTGATTATTTATCCATGCAATCATCCTCCTGTCCTGTATCTCAGATACTGAACTTCTGGAAGAACAGGCAGTCTAATTATTCCAAACTTACTATGCTTGCGAAAAAGATATTTGCGATTCCGGCTACCAGTGCGAGCAGCGAGCGAAACGTCAGCTCGGCGGGATGTGTGATGCAGGAGCGCCGCACTTCACTGAAGTCTGAGTCACTGCACAGCTTGTCATTTTCACACAACTTGTAACCTGTGTATACACACTAACATGTGTATTTTGCATATGTATAACTTTGGCATGTTGAATAAAATGCCACATTATCGGAAAGTGATATCTTGTCTCCGCAGCAAAGTTTTATAGTGTCGCGCGTTTCTGTTTTTGTACGTCGGGCCGGGCCGGACGGGCTCGAAGCCATTTAGCGTCGGGCTCGGGCGGGCTTTCGACGCAGTCAGGCGGGCCCGGGCCGGGCTCGGGCTCGAAAATTAGGCCCGTGCACAGCTCTAAGCAGTACATATGTAATGTTTATAAGCTTTGATAGCCAGCATTTAACCCAAAATTGATGTTTGACCAATATAACGCCTACATAGGGTCGTTTTCAGGAGCAGTTCCGAGGCCTGGCGTGGCTGTGTGGTAGAAAACTGGATTGCCACGCAGAATGCTTGGGTTTGATTCCTGCTGACACCCTGATATTTATTATTCGCATTCCCCCGCAGGGGCGTCTGCGCGAGCAGGCGTTTGGTGTGTAGCGACACCACGGACCTGAGCCAACGGGGGGCTTTCGATCCCCTCCCACGCGTAGCCGTGCGTGGCTTAGCCGTGTCCGGGGAAAAGGGGATCCTGGGGGTTGAGCCAATGCCGGGTGATTGGACCTTTAAGGCCCCCCGGCGGAGGCAACACACCCCTTTGGCCCCAGCTTCACGTAGACGGCACCCCTGGGCTGACCCACCCAGGGGAAATCGGCAGTCGCCTTTTCCTATTTCTTTCTCTCCCCACATCTTCGTCTTTCTCTATCACTTTTTTATCTTTCCTGTCCTCTTCTCTCTTCCATTTACTTCTACTTTTCCTGGCGGCGAGGGTTAACCTTGTGTGGGTGACCTACCTTGGCTACACCATATTTGGTTATAGTGATAGCGTACTGCTGGCGTTGTGCGAACTTTTCAAGTTTTGCCGCGTCCCCTTGTTGGGCTCCTTGGTGGGTGGTTGGCGCTGTCGCCGAACACACACACTATTCTCATGGCCAAACAAGCTTCTTTTGTCTATGATCGCCCTCAGAAAAGAGGGCGCACCGAAGCAACCTTTCAATTTTTTCAAATAAGCAGTGACATCTTCCCGAAATACCATGTGATTCATAGCGAGGGCATCACAAGTGCTCGTAAACTGTCCCCTTTCCTGGTGGCGAAATGCCTCGGACACACAATAGGACCAGGCTACAAAGCCACAAAGATGACTAACGGTGACTTGCTTCTTGAACTGAAGGACAAAACCCAATTTGAGAAAATGAATGACCTGAAATGCATTGGTGACGTAGCAGTCACCGTGTCTGCACACCGAACAATGAACACGAGTCGTGGTGTGATATCGGAAGACGACTTCTTGGACCTTAGTAATGAGGAACTTCTAGATGGTTTCCAGAACCAAAATGTTATAAAGGTTGAAAGAATCCTGATTCGACGAAACAATGAGCAGATCCGCACTAAGCACAATATATTAACCTTCGACACCAGTGTGCTCCCTAGCACACTAGATGCAGGGTACATCAAACTTCGTGTGAGGCCGTACATCCCAAATCCTCGGCGGTGCTATAACTGCCAGCGATACGGGCACGGATCTCAGACATGCCGAGGAAAGCAGACATGTGCTAAATGCAGCTCCAATGAACACACATCGGACGATTGCGACTCGCCTCCCCATTGCGTGAACTGTGATGGAAATCATCCAGCCTACTCTAGAACATGTCCTAAATGGAAGATAGAAAAAGAAATCATTTCCCTAAAAGTAAAAGAAAACATCACATTTCATGAAGCAAGGAAACGTCTTTCATACCTTGATCACACCAGTTTTGCCGAGGTGGCGCGACGGGGGGGCAGCGTCACAAATGTCTCGGCAGTCTACCGCGGTCACCAACAGTGTCCCGGTAGTCACCTCGCCCGCCCCCCCAGGTGGCAGCCGCTACTGCTGCGCCATCAACTTCGAAGACAGGTCCTCAGACTTTGGTTCCACAGGTCCCAAAGCTGATCCGAACTCCGAGGCAGGAGGCGAAAGTCTCGGTGCCCGGTCCTCGATCTTCCAGCGCCTCAGAGAAGGCTGTGGAGATCGATGGGCGAACACCAGCGTCGTCGACGACCAAAGATCAGCGCTCTTTGGAGCGCAATAAGAAGGGAAAACATCCCATAACTGCTCCGCCAAAGGGATCGGTAACCTGAAAGGTTACCTCCCTTGTACACATACATAGATATCCTTAACACGTGCATTTGAACACAGAAACCATACATTTTCTTCAATATGTCCACACAAATACTACAGTGGAATGCCAGGGGCCTACTTCATAACCTAGATGATATCAAAGATTTACTAAATGATTATCAGCCAAGAGTGTGCTGTGTTCAAGAAACGCATTTAAAGTCAACACACAAGAATTTCTTAAATCAATACGTGGTTTTTCGCAAAGATCGAAATAGTGGTAGTTCTTCATCAGGAGGTGTGGCAATCATTGCGCAGAAGTCCGTTGCATGTCAGCACATTGCGCTACTAAGCTCTCTGGAGGTTGTGGCTGTTCGAGCCATTTTATTCAATCACTTGGTCACTATTTGCTCCATCTACATTCCCCCCCCGACGAACCGTTCGACAAAATAGAGTTTGAAAAGCTGATGGATCAACTTCCAGAGCCTTATGTTATAATTGGAGATTTTCATGCTCACAGTGCGTTGTGGGGCGACACTAGATGTGATGCGAGAGGTCGCGCCATAGAAAACTTTCTTCTCTCGACCGGAGCCTGTCTGTACAACAAGACAGAGCCAACATACTACAGTACCACACACAATACATATTCATGCATAGATTTAGCCATTGGGTCACCGTCACTTCTACCTTACCTAGAATGGAAAGTTATTAATAATCCATATCGTAGTGACCATTTTCCGACTCTTTTACAAACAAAACAATGGGAGGACAGACCAGCTTACCCCAAAAAATGGAACTTTCATGGTGCAAACTGGGTTAAATTTAAAGAGCTATGTACACTACGCCTCGAAGAGGTGGACCATCTGGACGTAGAAGAGATGGCTAGCTATGTCTCCGAATATATCCTCACCTGTGCTAAAAAATGCATTCCTCAATCCAGCGCTAATAGGGTCAATGCAAAGCCGTGGTGGAATAATGAGTGTGAAATTGCTAAAAAACGCCAAAACAAAGCATGGAGCATTCTTTCTCGCTACCCAACAGTAGAAAACTTGATAAACTTCAAAAGCTGCAAAGCTAATGGCCGGCGTATCCGCCGTATAGCCAAACGGGAAAGTTGGACACGCTACATATCCTCAATAAACACTTACACAGATGCTAGCAAGGTGTATAATAGGGTTCATAAACTTAAAGGACAACGACCAAACCCCTTCCCTATGGTGAATGAGTGCGGTGATACAATGGAAAAACAAGCAAACACCCTTGGCGAACACTTCGAGAAAATATCAAGCTCAGAAAATTATGCCGCTAAGTTTTTACGCCACAAATGCATAGCTGAAAATGTACCTCTGCGTCCGAACAAGCCTCTATCAGATGGATACAATCAATCACTATCACTCCATGAACTGAAGCTTGCCGTTGGTTCTTGTGGAAGTTCAGCCCCTGGTGCTGACACAATTACCTACGAAATGATCCAAAATCTCCCCGACGAGACCCTAAACTGCCTTCTAAGTCTTTACAACAAGATGTTCGATACTGGCAAGATACCCTCTGCTTGGAAAGAGGCAATAGTCCTACCAATCCTCAAACAGGGCAAAGATCCTTCCTCGGTGAATATAGTTACAGGCCTATTGCACTCACAAGCTGCCTACTCAAAGTGTTCGAAAAAATGATTAACCGCCGTTTAGTCTATTATTTAGAATACAACGGTATATTGGACCCTTGCCAATCTGGCTTCCGAAGAGCTAGGTCCACAACTGATAATCTTGTCCTCCTCGAGTCGTATATACGTGACGCATTTGTACATAAGCAACACTGTCTTTCTGTTTTCTTTGATCTTGAGAAGGCGTATGATACTGCCTGGCGATACGGAATCCTGCAAGACTTATCGTCCTTTGGAATAGGTGGTAGGTTGATTCACATCTTACGAGATTACCTATCTGAAAGAAAGTTCCGTGTAAGAATAGGCAGTGTATTATCGCGCACGTTTCTTCAAGAAAATGGAGTACCGTAAGGAGGGGTATTAAGCTGCACACTCTTTATAGTTAAAATGAACTTTCTTCGCTCGGTTATTCCACCTGCGATATCATATTCAGTCTATGTGGATGACATCCAAATCAGTTTTAAATCGTGTAACCTGACTATATGCGAACGCCAGATACAGCTAGGTGTTAACCGCCTTGCGAAATGGGCTGACGAAAATGGTTTTAAGTTTAACACTGACAAGACTACTTGTGTGCTGTTTTCCAGACAAAGAGGTATACACCCTGACCCTTGCATACTAATGAATGGACAAAGCTTAATCACTGCAAAAGAACACAAATTCCTTGGTGTAGTTTTTGATTCTAAGCTCACTTTCATCCAGCACATAAAACAGTTGAAGCTAAAATGCCTTCAGACCATGAACATTTCAAAGATTTTATCTCATCAATCGTGGGGCACAGACAGGTATTGTCTCATATCTCTGTTTAGAAGCCTGGTTCTGTCGCGCATCGATTATGGTTGCATAGTATACAGTCAGCTTCAAAGACGGCACTCAAAGTATTGGACCCTGTATACCATTTAGGTATACGCCTGGCACTTGGAGCATTCCGTACCAGCCCTGTACAAAGTCTTTATGCAGAGTCGGATCAGTGGCCGCTGGACTATCAGCGCACATATCTAGGAGTCACCTATGCAATAAGAACAATGTCTCTGAAGCAGCACCCGTGCAAAGCACTTTTGATTGACGTCTCCACAACTCAGCTATACATTAACCGTCCTTCTATCGCACCACCGTTTCCGGTGGCAATAAAACCAGTCGTTGAAAAACTTGGAATTCGTTTCGCGGATTTACAGGAAAGTGACCACGCTGAAATCGTTCCTCCCTGGCAGCAGTGTCCGGTCGCTTGTGACTGGTCCTTTAAAGACCTCAAAAGGAAAACCTGCCCCAATGCGCTCATTGAACAACATTTCTTGGCCCTTGAGCACAAATATCGATCAGCCGCCTTCTTCTCTGATGGCTCAAAGACTCAAACATCCGTATCCTGTGCAGCCTACGGCCAAAACTTCTCTGATACCAAAACCTTGCACATGCATACCAGCATTTTCACGGCTCAAGCGTATGGTATCCTGCTTATCATTCAGCACATTGTACAACACAAAATACAAAGAGCTGTAGTGTACACAGACTCTCTGAGCGTTGTTACTGCCCTATCTTTTGGCAAGTACAACAAAAATCCTGTCTTTAACAAGCTTCTCAAAGAAATCCATGCAGCTTACAACCGAAATCTCTCTGTTGTTTTATGCTGGGTGCCAGGTCATTCTGGGATCGCGGGCAATGAAATGGTGGACAAGAATGCCCGAGAAGCTGCTAGTCGGCACACTATAGACATAAGCTCTGTTCCTGGTGTGGACTTAAAACCTACTGTACGTAGAGGGCTACGCAGCCACTGGCAGGCTGAATGGGACAAACAAGTTGACAACAAGCTGCATTTATTAAAACCGCAACTAAGAAAAGTTATCCCACAAAAACTCAACAGATTCAAAGAAGTCACCATAGGACGGCTTAGAATAGGCCACACTTATGCCACACATAAACACCTTCTCACAGGCACTGATCCACCGACATGTATACACTGTGGAGAGAATCTAACCGTTTTGCATATCCTCGTTGAATGCCCCGGACTTCTCCAAGAGCGGCTGACTCATTTTAGGGAGCTCTACCGATACCGTATTCCGGTTCATCCCGCGTTATTTTTAACACCAGATTCAATGTTTAGCCTTAAAAGAGTTTTTAATTATCTCGCGAAAGTTAAATTTTTAGCAATGGTATCATTCCATCCTAGTCACCAGGTTAGACCTTGTGTGAGGTACCGCCTGTTGCTCAAAATGTACGTCTGAGCTTTCACAGTTCTTGCTGAAGCAAGGACTGGGCAGTGAGGGTCTCGGACCCTGCCGACTCATTACCATGAGACTGCTGTCAAAGAATTGAAGGCCTTGTAACAGAGTAACACTCATCATACACGCACTGTACTTTTTTATACAGTTCATAGATATGCCCTGCAAAGCATTTATTTTAAATTATTTCCAGACTAATAACATGAAAAGACAAAATACTTGTACTGGCGGTCTTTGGCCTCAGATGCCCTTGCGCCAATAAAACTTAATATAATAATAATATTATTCGCATTCTTCGGGTAAACGCTCCCGATATCAGTTCTCCTGAACGCTCGCGCATTTAAATTACCAGTGTATGTTCTCACCATTACTGGGTAGATATAAACTGTCAGTCACCTGTGGCGCATACCTGCATACCACGGCCCATGGTATAGGAGTATGTGCCATACGTATCTGGAGGAAAGGGTTTGACGACTTACGCCGCGGGATTTTAAGTCATGACCAGCCAGGCGTATTCGACAAAACCTCTTACACTACCATAATAATTTCGGTCTACCCCAAGTTAAGGAGACAATAACGACAGCACCCAGACGTAGGTAGCAAGATAGATATAGATAGATATATAGAGAAACTTGGAAGTGCAAACAAACGAGACACGGAAGAGCAGGAGACAAACAAGGACGGACTGCAAAAACCCGAGAGGAGAGGTAATTACAAGAAGGAAGGGTCAACCCAAATGAAACGTCATGCAGACACCAGATCCCGTAATTGAAAATTGACTGTAGGGGGACCTGACGCAAATATCAGTGTTCTTCTTTAGTAAAAACCTTTTTTTTACAATTAATCTACACTAACTAGCCCACTCTTCTACCTTTCGGCAATTGAGACCGCAACTTTTAGGCGCCCATTCCTGCGTCGCCGTCGCGTTGCCGTCGGTGGTGTAACCGATACACATTAAAAATTAACCGATAGAGGGGAAAAATAAGATGAGAAAAAAATACATTGGATCGAATGCAATTTGAATCCTATACATGCGTCATGTCGGGCAAGAAATCGCGTTACCCTTTGTAATACAGCGTGGCAGAAGAGTGAAACAACAACCAGTCATCACACAATGCTAATTGCGTAACCAGTGTGCGGTCTAGTGCTTCCCTTCCATCAGCCACATGCAGCATCAACGAAGTGCTCAGAAAACCTTACATATGTGTAGGGGTTACCATTGCGAGTTCGCAATGGGATGTTTTCATTCAGCTCTAATGACAACGTGCGAACACAAGTTAAATGAATCTTTCCTAGAGCAGAAGTTTCGGCTGGAAAAGGCTGGATACCCTACCTCGATTCTTCTAACTGCAAGCGAAAGACTATTGAACAAAATGAAATTCGTGGAGAAAGAGGTGCAAAGAAGCCAGGAAGCTAAGAAACTTTCGGTAATCCTCTACATGTATGGTTTTCCCATAAACGTAAGGAGCTTGCCGCTAAGTAAGCCGTCGAGGTAATTCTCTCGGCAAAAAACAAAGTATGGGGCGTGTGTCCGGCTGTAAATAATCTGTATAGAGACAGGCCTAATAATATTAATAATAAATGTTCCGAGCGTCCTGATCACCGGGTTGTTCAGTGCAAAAGAAATTTAGTGTACAAGATTCCGTTGAAATGTGACCAGTGTTATGTCGGTCAAACTGGCCGGTGCGTGAATGTAAGGTTAATGAGCACTTGGCAAATTTGAAGGGAAGGCAGTTAACACATTTGGCATT
Organism: Rhipicephalus appendiculatus; assembly: GCA_030522465.1. Classification (NCBI taxonomy): domain Eukaryota; kingdom Metazoa; phylum Arthropoda; class Arachnida; order Ixodida; family Ixodidae; genus Rhipicephalus; species Rhipicephalus appendiculatus. Next base: position 12,396 of record JALIZH010011152.1, read on the forward strand.
ACATTGTGCACGCTGTTCATTGAATTCATGTAGTCCTTTGTGCAATCAAACTAATGTTTTGTATGTTCACCCTAATAAGACAACGAGACAGATGGTAGAAGCTTGGTATATCTCTAAACTTCAATGCACATGTGTCAGTCATCCATCCATAGCGCTAAATGACAACGAAATTGACTTGCTGAACAAAATGTGATAGTGCAACGTTTCTGTTAAAGGTTTTATTATGATTATGTGAAGGAATACACTATGCCGTTCTGCTCATGCGCTGTGATCATGAAGTGCTTGTCGCGACTATATATCGAAACGTCACCAATAAACAGTTTTTTAGAGGCGTATATATATTTCTCCTATTTGTTCTACGGCAACCGAAGCCACACTCTTCATAATATATATATATATATATATATATATATATATATATATATATATATATATATATATATATATATATATATATATATATATATATATATATGTGTGTGTGTGTGTGTGTGTGTGTGTGTGTATGTATATTGTGTTTTCTTAGTGAATAAAGTCAGTTGATAGTCTGCGCTGGTCCTTGTGAACTCTTCGTTGTGTCTTCGTGTTGTGTACGCAAAACAAAAATTTCATAATGCAGCCAACAAACTAGCCCGTCTTTGCGTTTAATTGTTGCGTTAGTCCCACTGTTCACCGGCTTCGATTGTTATTAGGTAATAAGGCTGCGGCTTACTTGAGTTTTCTTTTATTTATGTGAACGAAATAACACCGTAAGAGAACATCAGTGCGGTGTTTAAAAGAATAAAAAGAATAATGGTCAGCTAGAATTTGGTAAAATCATGTGAAACGGACAAGAAATGAAAAATTGGGAGCCCTTACCGTATCGGGAAAATGGGGCCAAGAGTACGTTGGCACGTGCTTGCTGGACGTACTACCTTTATTTGTTTCTTTCTTTCTGTCTTTTTTATTCCTTTCTTCCTTTCTGCCTTTCTTTCCTTCTTTCTTTTTTGTGTGGCGTTGCTCAATGCTCATTCACAATGCTTTCCCTCGTCCGTGCCTGGAATCGGGCCTTCATTCATATGCTTAGCAGCGTAACACAGCTGTTAGTACAGCCAATAAGGACGGTCTCGCGTTTATATTCAGAAAAGGATGAAATGTCGCAACGTTAAATGACGGGTGAATTTGACAATCCCATAAAAGCACATTGCCTTATCACAAACGGCTGATTGTAACAATATCTGGTTTAACGTCCAAAAACCAAGACATGATTATGAGAGACGCCGTAGTGGAGAGCTCCGGAAATTTTGACCCTCTGGTGTTCTTTAACGTGCACTGACATCGCACAGTACACGGGCCTCTACCATTTCGCCTCGATCGAAATACGACCGCCGCGGCCAGGATCGAACCCGCGAAGTTTGGGTCAGGAGCCGAGCACTGTAACCGCTACGCCAGCGCGGCGGACAGAGATGGCTTATCGCGGACAACCCCAGAATCGGGAGAGCATCAGTTATTCGAAAGCAGCACACACAAATACGCATGCGAATGGCAAACCGCCGAGGACCGCATTTCTGTACAGGGTCGGGCTTTCGCGTACTATGCCGCCGGCGTCACCAAAATCTGTGACTCATAACAAGCTTCGCTTCAAAAGGCGAGACAGATGGGCGAGGAGACTTGGCGTATTCAAGAAACAATGCTTTTTGACAAAAGCACATGATTTAAGAAGTAGGGAATCGAAAGAGTACAAATACTCTTCGTATTGTCACGATTCCCGAACCGAGTACTGTTTGCTATTCCCATATTGTACTAAAATCTTGGTTCTATGGTACTATTTTTGGTACGTTGTTCTTATTATATTTTTCATTATGTTTTTGTGTCCTGTCACAGCAGCGTCAATAACTATATCGACTGTGTATGTGCACCGCCTGCAGTAATTCCATTACGGCGTTGGATGAAGTATGTAAATAAATAAAAAAACTACAATATGGGCTTGAAACTCCCTGTGACCACTGAACAAAACAAAAAGCCTACTTCATTATGGTATGTCACCTATATTAGTAAAGAACATTTGCCCTGCGCATTAAAGTGTGCTTGCGAAATACACGAAATGTTGAAATGCGATAGTCTAAGATAACCACGTCTATTCTTGAAATATATCAAGTGAAATATGCGCAATATATTTCGCTTCAAGCGGCTTAGCTCACATGGCGCTCTAAATTTTCTTGCTGGACAGTGAACGATTGCTTGAAGGTCGGATTGAACATACATCGTAATTCGCAGCTTCGATGCTCGGATGTTACGATATATATAGCCGAACCGGCGTGATCTTTGTAAACAGAGACATTAGCAGGAAACATTTTCAAATACCAGGCTTCAATAAAGAGGTAAAACTGTACATGGCTCGCGTAACCAGCGAAGCGTGCATTCCTTTAGTACTTTGTGAAATACGCGGCGCAATAAAATACGCTCTGCTCCTCGCTCCTTTCTGGCCTACTGCATTTTACCCCCGCAGGGGCGTCTGCGCAAGCAGGCGTTTGGTGTGTAGCGTCACCACGGACCCGAGCCAACGGGGGGGTTTCGACCCCCCTCCCACGCCTAGCCGTGCGTGGCTTTGCCGTGTCCGGGGAAAAGGGAATCCTGGGGGGTTGAGCCGACGCCGAGTGTTTGGACCTTTAAGGCCCCTCAGCAGAGGCAACACACCCCTTTGGCCCCAGCTTCACGCAGACGGCACCCCTGGGCTGACCCACCCAGGGGAAATCGGCAGTCGCCTTTTCCTGTCTCTTTCTCCCTACACCTTCGTCTATATCTCTCACTATAAATCTTTCCTGTCCTCTCCTCTCTTCAATTTACTTCTAGATTTCCTGGCGGCAAGGGTTAACCTTGTGTGAGATAACCAACCTGCGTTACTCATGTTGGGTTATAGCAATGATGTACTGCTGACGTGTACGCATCTTTCCTTTGCCATGTCGTCGCGTCCCCCCTGTTGGGCTCGGTGGTGGGTGGCAGGCATCATTGCCGAACATGCATCATTTGTGTTATGGGATCAGCCTACCCTCCACTTCCTGATCGTCCCCCCTCCGAAGAGGGGGGCGCACCGAAGGAGCATCCAACTTTTTCTATAAAACTAAAGAAAGCTTTCCCAAATTCCATGTCCTGCATAGTGAAGACTCGGAAAAGACCATTCGTGCATTATCACCGTTCTTTGTGGCAAAATCTCTCTCTGAAGCAATAGGTCCAGGATACAAGGCAACAAAGATGGCTTCTGGCGACTTGCTGCTGGAGCTGTGCGACCACACACAGTATAGTAAGCTGCCCAACCTGGTAGCATTGGGTAAGGTCCCAGTCTCTATTACTCCGCACCGGTCAATGAACACAGTTCGTGGCGTAATATCGGATGAGGACCTCTTGGAACTCACTGAGACAGAACTTCTTGAAGGATGGAACGAGGAACACGTGATCAATGTACAAAGAATAAAGATTAGACGGGAAGACAAGGAAATTCCGACAAAGCACCTCATCCTGACCTTTGCGATGAACAACCTACCAGAGTTTATTCAGACAGGCTACATCAGGATTCGTGTCAGACCATATGTACCCAATCCCCGCCGGTGTTTTAAATGCCAAAGGTTCGGCCACGGCTCACAGAGCTGCCGCGGCCGGCTAACGTGCGCTAAATGCGCTGCGAATGATCATGCAGCAGACACCTGCCAGGATGAGCCGCACTGTGCCAACTGCGACGGCGGGCACCCCGCTTACTCGCGGTCGTGTCCCAAGTGGAAACTAGAGAAGGAAATAATATCCTTGAAGATAAAACAGAACATATCGTTCAAAGAAGCGCGTCAGCGCTGCTCTATTCTTAAAGGCGCGTCTTATGCCGATGCGGCGTCTCAGGGGGCTGCACCGCTTCGGCCAAAGGCGGCTGCCAAGTTCACGGCTAGTGAACCGGCAGTCCCGCCACCAGCCCCCACTGTGGGAGCAGCCAAAACTGCCCCACCCGCCCCGCACTCACCGTCCACTGTGGTGGCTCCTGCTAGCGCTAGTAGGAGCCACCAAAACCCGGACCCTAAAGCAAACCCGTCGACCTCCGGGTTGGTGGGGGCAAAGGTGTCGTCGTTCGCGGCGAGACTTTTGCGAAAAACGCCCCGCTCACAAGAGCGCGTGTCCGGTACCTCTCAAGAGGTTATGGACACAACACCAAGTCCGTCGGCGCTACCAGCGCCTTTGGAGCGGCGCGACTCTAGCGACCGCTCTAAAAAAGACAAAGTCCGCATTGCGGGTCCTGGGAAGGGCCCTGTGAGTTAGATATCTGCCTCCCTGCACACAGCACAAACCCACAACAGATATGGACATAATGCTACAATGGAACGTCAGAGGACTAATACATAACCTCGACGATGTCCAGGAGCTTTTATATGAACTTAATCCTAAGGTGCTGTGTGTACAAGAGACGCACCTAAACTCTAAACACACGAATATTCTCCGTCAGTATGCTCTTTTTCGTAAAGATCGTGATGATGGTATCGCATCATCTGGTGGTGTTGCTATCATTGTTGATAAACGTGTCGCATGCCGTAATGTGCAACTGCAAACAGACCTAGAAGCCGTGGCCGTTCGAGCCGTAATTTTCAATAAACTCATCACCGTTTGCTCCTTGTACATCCCACCACATCATCATCTTCAAAAACGCGATTTAGAGACACTAATAGCAGAACTCCCAGAGCCCTACATGATTCTCGGAGATTTCAACGCCCACAATAGTATGTGGGGCGATTCTCGCTGCGATGCACGAGGTCGTCTTGTTGAACAGTTTCTCTTTTCCTCTGGAGCATGTTTACTCAATGAAAAGGAACCCACGTACTATAACCTCGCCAATAAAACCTATTCTTCAATAGATCTTAGTATCGTCTCCCCAACTCTCTTACCTTATCTGAAATGGGAGGTGATTAAAAACCCGTATGGGAGTGACCACTTCCCCATACTGCTTAAAACCACAGGAGAGACTGAATTCCCACCACAGGTCCCTCGGTGGAAGGTCGATAGAGCTGATTGGGAGCAATTCCAAACTCTCAGTAGTATCTCGTGGTCTGACTTGTCTGGGTTAAGCGTAGAGGCCGCTGTTGAGTATTTCACAGCTTTCCTGATCGACGTTGCATCTAAGTGTATCCCTGAAACAAATGGTCTAGCTTGCAAACGACGTGTCCCGTGGTGGAATGATGAATGCCGAAAAGCACGCAAAACGCAAAACAAAGCGTGGAGGCTACTTAGAGATTCCCCGACAGCCGAGAATCTATATAACTTCAAAAAAGATAAAATCGCAAGGAAGGAGGACGCGCCGGCAGGCTCGTAGGGAGAGTTGGAGTAAGTTTTTATCAGGGGTCAACTCGTATACAGACGAGGCTAAAGTCTGGAATATGGTTAAAAAAGTGAGAGGGCGAGAAACATATACACTTCCGTTGGTAAATACACAAGGCGACACCTTGGAAGATCAAGCCAACTTCCTGGGCGCACACTTTGAAAATGTGTCCAGTTCATCGCACTACACTGAAATTTTCCAGCGGCACAAAGCAAGAATGGAAAAACAGAAACTTCAGCGAAAATGTGCGAAGTACGAGGCATACAATGAGCCTTTTTGCTTGGCAGAGCTGCAGGCATCGTTAAACTGTTGCAATAAATCCGCCCCAGGCCCCGACCGAGTAGTATATGAAATGTTGAAGCATCTGCCCTCTGAAACTAAAAAAAACACTCCTTTCTCTTTATAATGCTGTTTGGTTTTCCGGCGAGATTCCCAGTGCCTGGAAAGAAGCTGTAGTAATCCCTATTCTGAAACAGGGCAAGGATCCATGTTTGGTCTCAAGTTACAGGCCAATAGCCTTAACGAGCTGCCTCTGCAAGTTGTTCGAAAAAATGTTAAACCGCCGGCTTCTACACTTCTTAGAATCAAACAAACTGCTTGACTCATGTCAGTGCGGCTTTCGAGAGGGCCGATCCACAATCGACCACCTCATACGAATCGAAGCACACATACGTGAAGCTTTCGTTCACAGTCAACACTTTCTATCGGTATTCCTTGATATGGAGAAGGCTTATGATACTACGTGGCGGTTCGGAATTCTCAAAGACCTTTCAGAATTAGGTATACGTGGTAGGATGTTGACTCTGATAGAGAGCTACATGTCGAACCGCACATTCCGCGTGCGAGTGGGCTGTGTTTTGTCGCGGCCATTTATCCAGGAAACAGGGGTACCGCAGGGTGGCGTGCTCAGTTGCACGCTGTTTATCATCAAAATGAACTCCTTGCGTCTGTGCATCCCCCCCCGGTATGTTTTATTCCACGTATGTCGATGACATACAGATAGGTTTCAGGTCGAGCAATCTATCTTTGTGCGAGCGACAAGTACAGCTTGGTCTGAACAAAGTGTATAAATGGGCCAACGAGAATGGGTTCAGTCTAAACCCACAAAAGAGCACCTGTGTCCTTTTCCATAGAAAGAGAGGCCTGCACCCTGACCCCGACATCCACTTGCAGGGTCAGCGCCTACCAGTCAAAACGGAACACAAATTCCTTGGCTTGATTTTAGATGCGAAGCTAACCTTTGTGCCCCATATAAAGTATCTGAAAAACAAGTGTATGAAAACAACCAACATTCTGAAGGTGTTGTCACATACTACATGGGGTAGTGACAAAAAATGTCTCATGTATTTGTACAAAAGCCTAATACGCTCACGTTTAGATTACGGGTCCATAGTCTATCAATCTGCGACACCAAGCACCCTGAAGATGCTGGACCCCATACACCACTTGGGTATCCGACTTGCTACTGGTGCCTTTAGGACAAGCCCTGTAGAGAGCCTTTACGTGGAATCGGACGAGTGGTCCCTGCATTTACAGAGGTCATACTTATCCTTTGCGTATTTTTTGAAAGTGAACGCTAACGAGGAGCATCCCGCGTACTCTGCTGCAAATGATCTGTCCAGCTGTACCCTGTTTCATAATCGTCCTCCAGTGAGAGAGCCGTACTCATTGCGTGTAAGAGGCTTGGCAGAGGAGATGGATGTGCCGCTTCTTGAACAGCAACTAATGACTCCCGCTAACCAGCTTCCACCATGGCAATGGCAGATTATTGAGTGCGATGTGTCTTTCGTAGATGTTACGAAGCACGCGCCTGTGGCAGATATCCAGATGCATTTTGTCAAATTACAACACAAATACTCTAGTCCCGAGTTTTTCACGGATGCTTCCAAGTCTCATGCTGGCGTGTTCTACGCAGCAGTCGGCCCATCTTTTTCGGATGCCGGAGCCCTGCACCCATGCACAAGCATTTTCACAGCAGAGGCATACGCCATATTGGTGGCCGTTAAGCACATAAGGGAACTAGAGTTACCAAATGCTGTTGTATACACAGATTCCCTAAGTGTCGTAACAGCTTTAAAAACTCTCAAAAACCTAAAACATCCTGTCATTGCATCGCTGTACTCGCTCCTATGCACCATTTACGCTTTGGAACAGCATGTCGTGATATGCTGGGTGCCGGGACACCGGGATATAGAAGGGAATGTATTGGCTGACCAGCTAGCCACATCCGTCCACTCAAACGCTGTCAACCCCTTAATGACCGTCCCTGCAACAGACCTCAAGCCCTTCATAAGGAAGAAACTCAGGACTTACTGGCAGTGCCTATGGGATAGGGAAACACAAAATAAGCTACACCTTATCAAGCCGCACCTCGGCATCTGGCCGCCATCATCCAAGACACGCCACTCAGAAGTTACACTTTGCAGACTCAGGATAGGACACACACACAGCACACATTCATACCTCTTTTCTGGTGGTGACCCACCCCTGTGCGATAAATGCGGCGAGACTCTGACCGTGCTTCATATCCTGCTGCAATGTCCAGAACTAGACGCTAAGAGAAGAAGGTATTTCCCATTTTCATACCGGCATCAAATCCCACTCCATCCTGCTATGTTTATAGGCAGGCAACCTCTGTTTAAGAACGAGTCACTCTTTGCTTTTTTAAAAGCCATACCAAATTTCCACGTCATATTCCCTGGCAACCCGTAGCGCCGCCTCTGAGCAGAGGCTGCTGCCGCTGCGGTAGTTGTATCAAGGAAGCACCTGTCTCATGACCTTTGGGCTCAAAGGCCTTAAGAAGGCAGTTGTGCTAATTATAATCCCCCCACATGCTGAAATCACGATCACCCGTCATGCATACAGCACCCATTGACCACTACACGTCTCACTGCCATAATTTTATACCGTATATACTTTTACGCTTCAATATAGCGCGTGATTTTAGGGCCCCTTTACAGCCAAATTACATCCCATCATGAAACGCATTGGTCAACGCTTACGCCACATCCAAAGACATGGCGCTCTTTGGCCAACCCTGGCCCTTGCGCCATAAAACCCCACTAATCATCATCATTTCTGCATTTTACCGCTTCTCGAGCCAGGCTTACGCGGACGGCGATGTTTCTGACTTTACGACGTCCTAAGTACTAAAATCTTTCTAATCCGGAAGCTCGTGCACGCGAAAACAAATGTGCGTTTGCGTATTGGGATGCCATCTTAACGCCTAAAAGCAACGGCAGCGCTGTTCTTCTCAGCGTCGCATTCCCAGGCAACTCGCTCCCCAGAGTATAATCCCCGTGGAAGGTCGCTTGTCGCCATGGAAACACATCTCGTCCCGACGTCAGCGCACTTCTATGCTTATCCAACGAGGCCGGGATTGGGGCGTGCTTATCTTCAGAGGGATTCACTGGAGAAAACCCGGAGAGTTATGTAACGGCCTCGTTTTGTTGGGGCCCGAAACCAAGAAACCGATTCGATTGAATCCGAAAATAACAAGGAAGCTTAGACGGGCATTAGTAAATATTTCGTATACGTAGAAGTTGGGTTCGCTTTTTTGAACACAACTGAAGCGGACGTGCATGTTTTGACTTTTTTTTAATTAAGCTGTTTTGTGCAACATTCAGTATTCTGTGATCTTCACAATAATTTACTTTCTTATGCGAGCAGAAGTATTTATTTTTATTTTGGCTTCAATATAAATCAACGATGTCATGAAAAACGAAGAAAAAACCATTTGTCAATTTTCCCCAATGTCATCGATCTGCCTCTCAAGATTGGAGAACGCGTTGAGGAATGAAGTACGTTTTTCTCTAAGCAAGCATAAACTATGCCACAGAATATGAGCTTCAATGTGAATAATTTATGTTATCTACATATGTAATGTACTGACTGGCACATCTACTTATATAGGCACAGAACGCCCTATTGGACTCATTTGAAGACAAGGTTCACGCTGATACACAAGACAGACATTCTCACTTTTGCAAATGTGTTATTGATAATGTCGGCGTTACTTCACCTAGTAGCGCTTCATGTGGCATTCATATGGACGGCTTCGTCCTTGAGGTAAAGAAAAAACACATCGACAAACAATAATGGGAACTGTTATTGTATAACATATTGTACAAAGGACAACCAAAGCTATCTTACTTGCTTCTTATATGTATTCATCCAAGTTCAATAATTCCATGACTGCACAAACGACACGCAAGCGCACATGTGTAGGAATTGAGACCTTCAAAATAGCGTAGTTACCGGAATAATGTACGTATCTTAATTGCAGTGTCTGTAAAAAAATGATAATTTTTGGTTCCGTTATCGCAAATCAAAATTCATAAAATTGTGTCGTGTGTAGAACTAAGAGGAATATGAAAGGGTTGTACTTTGAGCATTTGGTGACTATCAAAATAAATTGGCTTCATAAGTTCGATGTTCGCTAATCTTTATTATGCGCCCCATGTATAGGAAAATGGATTTCTTAAAAGTCACAAAGTGACGACATTTTTGTGAACGCATTTATTGTTGGTTGATTTCTATAAAAAAATAACCAATGCTGTTTTTTCAACCATCTTGGGCATTTAACAAAAAAAAAAGAACATTCCACGTAGTTCAGTGTCAAGTCCCAGTGTCAGTCCTACAACTTATTTTCTGCGAAAGTTCTTCTAGTATTGTAGTGACAACATTTTAACTTTCTTGACGAACTGAGCTAACCGGCCTGAAACAATATTTTATGCTCAACGGTGTGTTATATAGTTGTGCAGTGCCGCAGTGCGTATGGAAACCAAACGAAGTGATGTGACGGCGAAAATAGTAAGTAAAATATTCCGACAATTCGGTGCATTCAACGTGACTAAAAATGAAAAAAAAAAATCGATTATTTTTCCCTACACAGTAAGCATAGACAGCCGCAAACTAAATATGGCATGTTATTATTCATGTCGATATACTGCAATACAAATACATTGAAGGGCACAAAGTTCAGATTATGATAATATATGAAGTTTTACATGCCAAAACCACGATATGATTATGAGGCACGCCGTTATGGAGGGCTCCGGAAATTTTTAACATCTGGAGTTTTTTAACGTGCACTGACATCGCACAGTGAACGGGTCTCTGCCATTTCGGCTCCATCGAAATGCGACCGCCGTGGCCGGGATCGAACCCGCGACATTTGGTTCAGCAGCCAAGCACCTTAACCACTACACCATTGCGGAGGACAGAGCCGAATGTGGAGTATCATGGCCGGAAACGATCGTAAATTTACTGAACTAGGGCGGCGATCTGGGCGAGTGGGTACATTAACATCTTCGGGTAAATGTGCAGCGCGGCACAGACAAAGGACGAGAAACGGACGACACGAGCGCAGACTGAAAACTTTATTTCTTGCACAAAGAAAAATGCGTTTAAGTCACATGGTGATTTCCAGATAAAGAAGAGAAGCGCGGGAACGAGCCATTCAAAAATTTTCAGCCAAACGTCGATCACACTGCATAAAAAAGAAATAGAATTTTTGAATGGCTCGTTCCCGAGCTTCTCTTGTTTATCTGGCAATCACCATGTGACTTAAACGCATTTTTCTTTGTGCAAGAAACAAAGTTTTGAGTTGAGAGTCAGCGCTCGTCTCGTCCGTTTCTCGGACGAGACATTTACCCGAAGATGATCGTAAATTTACTTGCTTCCGCGGAAGGCTCGTTTTTAAGGGTGAAATGAGCTCAATTGCTTCTACGCAAAATATATGTGAGCCCTTATTATATAAGCCCGCATATCCGCTAGTATTAGAGGCCGGACGATAACGTATAAGCAAAACACTCACAAGGTTCTTTACGCATTCACCTAAGACAACTTCAAGGCAGAAGTCACACAGCCGTTTATGCACTTGCCTAAGACGATTGGAAGGCCGAAGCATTCTCCTTTTTTCTGCTGCTTCTATTTCATCGTACCGTAGTGTATAGATCAACCGCCCCATCCCCCTTAAAGCTTTCTGCACCTAAAGTGGCCTTGCACTGCCTCCGCCGTCTGAGGCATTGCACGCTTGCTGCAGCTCACATGGTTTTGCACAGCGTCCGTGATCGGCCTGGCTTTGACCGAATGATGATGTCGTGCAATGAATTAGCCATGTTACGTGATGACGACGTCCCGAATTCTGGCTCTCTGGGATGTTGCATGGTGGCGTCATTGATTACGTCATGTTATATTGAGGTCACGTGATTTGTGGTACGTCGACTGCACACTCATATTCACTTGATTACCAAGTGACAGCTGGCCGATGTTTTTTTTTTTTTTTTGCGTAGTTCTCACTGACAGCGACGCGGGCCTCCCCAAAGCTCAAAAAACTTTTTTGACTCATGATAAATGTAAGGTTTTTGCCTTAATCAAAAAAGAAACGTCGTGGATATGTAAGACGTACACATACACTATTGCAGTGGCAGGTTCTACGCAATTCAACCGAATCCGTCTGATTCTCGTCACGTTTCAAGATGGAACTTTAGAGTGGCTGCCCCTTTGCACAAATGGAAAAACAATTTATTACCGGAAACTTGAAATAAACACGACTAAAAACGAACAGCTTCCACACTAATCATACTGTGGTGACATCGCAGCACATCACGTAAGCACGGCGTCAACCATGTGGAGCTTTCTGAGGTCACATAAAAATGTCATAGAAGTGTTCTGAAGAATCCGAAAACTGTTGAGAGCTGCTGCGAAATATTTATCAGAACAACACGAAGCCTCAAGGGTGAACTTATTTCTGGGACTCTGATATGCTGTTTTTGCAGTGTGACAAAAAAAACAAATTCCGAATCTTACCCTCTCGATATCCCTGTGACGCACACGGCAAGATGAGGCATATATAGCAATGATCCTGTGTACCCCACTGCATGTTGCTCGGCACTTCTTTACTTTTTGTGTTCTTTTTCTTCTTCTGAGTAACGAAGGTTTGCATAGTTGTGTGTTGTTACTGCGTGTTTTCTGTTCAAAGTTAGAAATTGATTTAGTTAGCGCACCTGCTTGTGTGCGGGTAATCTTTTGTTATTTGTGGTCTTCCACATCTGCGAATTATTTTTTTGGGGCAACATTTTCGTAAACTTCGTGCCTATATTTGACCAGCATTTCAAGTTTGCATTTCAACATGCCCGTGTTTAGCGTGCTGAAGCACCGGCTGTCAGTGGTACATTCCATGCGTATACTGAGTGAAACGTAACATGAAAACTTCAGGGGTGACAAATGACATGTACGATTGCTTGAAATAACTAAATCATGCACATGACTACTCAGACGGCAAATAAAGATGCTGCTGGCTCTCATACAAGCGTTAGAGAAAATATTACGCAAATGAGAGACAAGCTATACACGGCGGAATGGAAATAACTTACTTATCCTTAGATTGAGTCGTCTCGCTCCTTTCGCACTGTACACACGCATTCACATCAATGTTTTTGTTTGCACCTAAGGCACGCGATATGCTCCCTTCAGTAACTTTGCACTTTCATTTTTGTAAGGAGGTTTAAGGTAATTCTCAGTAACAAGCCGCCAAGGAGGCTGTCTTTTACCACGTTTGCTATTCGTTCCGCGAATCAGAGCGCACGCGCGACTTGTGCGGTGTAGAATATCTGATTCACAAAGCATAGCTTCATGAGTGACAAAGCACCCCGTTCACCATCCACTCATTGTTGATGAGCCATCACGCTATAAGCACGTAGGGTTATGAATACTGTTTCCCGTCTGAACTCTGAGTGGAGAAGGCCCCACCTGTATAGTAAATGCGTGCATACCAAACCGTTGCACGCACAGAGGTTTGTGCGGAAGGGACACAATTGTCCAGAAAAACATACATATTTGCCTCGCAGTTTTGTGTGATTGCTCCGCGAGAACGTTTTCGATCAAGCTTACGCCACTTGTAAAATCGTTGACACAACTTTACTATCCTACCTAAACTGCAGTTCTCGTGTGTAATCGTAGGGCCTTGATTTGCAACTGCTAGTCAGCTCTAAAACAGCTACAGTTTACCTTACAGCATGTAATACGAGCAGCCAGCGTATGAAATAAGGCACGATCACCACCAAGCGATCTAGAAAGGACAGAATAAGCAGTTGCCGAGGCATTGCGAATTTGCCGGCAACGACCGCACCGATGAAGCCGCACGTTCGGCTCATGAAGAACAGCCGAGGAGCCCATACCACTTTCTTGACTGGAACGTGCGCGGCCACTGCAATAAATTACTCGCCACCTCACACGTTTAGAATGGAATACACGGGGTTTCCCGAACTCACACTTGTATTCTACTGAGCTTAATTTGCTACGTCATTTGCCATCTGTACTCTCCATTCGCGATTACAACATTGCTTTTGTTCAACAACTCCTGCCACGTCCCCTTGTTGGGCTCGGTGGTGGGCGGCTGGCACCGCTGCCGAAACATGACAGTCCTGCTATGTTAAGCGCATCTTCTCTTACACGTGATCGTAACCTGAAAAGGTTACGGACCGAAGTAGCCACTAACCTTTTTGCCAAGACCAATGAACAATTTCCCAGGTACCACGTTGTACACACTGAAGAGTCCGATGGAAAAGCTAGACTAATCTCACCCTTCTTAGTAGCGAAAACTCTGACAGAGAAATTAGGACCAGGATACAAGGCCTCCAAAATGGCCAGTGGTGACCTTTTGCTTGAACTGCGAGACAAGAAGCAATATGAAAACCTCCAGAATCTGACATCATTTGGTTCTATCCCTATCATAGTCACCCCACATAGATCTATGAACACCGTTCGCGGCGTCGTTTCTGACGATGACCTCTTGAACCTATCTGACGCTGAGCTTTTAGATGTGAAGCATCTTATGGCGAAGCTTAATCCGGTGGTGGTGGTGGTGGTGGTGGTGTGCCGCGTGCCCACCCTTACTGCGCATGCGCAAACAGTTAAAGAAAAAATAAAAATAAAAAACCTCCTCTCCCCCTCTCTCTCCTCTAGGCATCCCTCCCCACGGCAACCACACCCTCACTGCGCATGCGCCTCCCTTCCTCTCTCCCCTCTTACACTCCCCCCTCTCTCCATCCCTGCCCGCGGCGTCTAACTCCCCCCTGCGCATGCGCGTCCCCCCCCTCTCTCTCCTCTCCTACGCTCCCCCCCTCTCTCCTCTACGCATCCCTGCCCACGGCGTTCACACTCCCCACTGCGCATGCGTGTCACCCCCTCTCTCTCCTCTCCTCCGCTTCCCCCTCTCGCCTCGCGACGCCGACGCAGGCAGCGTCTGCTAGCGAGTTTCTTGGTTGAAAAAACCGACTGCTCGCGCTGCACAACCGTTCACTGGCCATCCCGTATATATGGCAATGGATCTTGACCTCCAAGGTGGTGCCGGTGGAAGATTTCTCCTGTGCGTTGTTGAACAATAAAAATTCGCAGCGTGCGCGTTAACTAAAAGCGGAGTGCGGGTCTCTGTGTCCAGTCGGAGTCTTCTGTCTCTCATTGCCCATTAGCAGCGATTGGCATGTTCTAGTAGGAAACAGCGCTCCATCACTGCGTGCTTTGCGCCTCCTCAGTTTTCTCTTCTGCGCAACGCTGCGATAGGGCCAGCGTCAACGCCACCGCCAGTGTAAGCGTTAGCGCCCGCTGCTTCACATCTACACATGGTTCCCTTTAGCGGGAGATGGTGTAATTTTTTGACGGATGGAAAGAACAAAATGTTGTCAACGTACAAAGGATTAAGATAAGAAGGGGCAACACAGACAAACCAACAAAGCACATTATACTCACATTTGGATCCAGCGAACTGCCAGAACACATCGAGACAGGCTACACAAAACTACGGGTTCGCCCATACATCCCACCCCACGAAGATGTTTTAAATGTCAAAGATACGGCCACGGCTCCATTGACTGCAAAGGTCAGTCCACATGTGCCAAATGTGCTTCAAAGGAACACACTTCTGAAAACTGTAATTCCCCTTGTCACTGTGTCAACTGCGGTGGGGACCACCCAGCGTACTCACGGTCTTGCGCAGCCTGGAAAAAAAGAAAAAGATATCATTTCATTGAAAGTAAGGGAAAACATCTCCTTCAGGGAAGCCAGGAGGAGGTGCACACCATTCCACGGTACAACCTATGCTGATGTGACGCGTCAGGGGGCAACGTCGCATCGGCAACCGCCACTCCTTCGGCCTGCACAGAGCGAGCCGTCGGCTGTGGCTCCTGCCCCCCAAGGCGGCAGTAGTTCAGACTACTCCGCCAACTCAAGAACAGGGACCGGCGACTTCAGGGCCATCGGGTCTCAAGGCCTCGTCTCACAAGGCGAGGCCCGACACTCGAGCCTCCAGCCCGCACGTGCGGGCATCCAGTGCCTCCCAGGAGGCAATGGACATATCGGTACCCCTGGTGCCGAAACACCGGCGCAGTTCTCTGGACCGCGCCAAAAAAAACGAAAAAGCCAATAACGGGGCCGGACGAACGTCCTGCCACCTGAAACAAAATAGTTCACTTGAACACACCTCACTCTCTTATTGTACACACAGCAGCTTTTCAAACCTAATATGCAGACACAAATATTACAGTGGAACATCCGAGGCCTTCTTCGAAATCTCGATGACCTACAAGAACTCCTCCACGAACACAATCCAAAAGTGCTGTGTGTACAAGAGACACACTTAAAAGAAAAACACACAAACTTTCTACGCAATTATGTTATATTCGGAAAGGACCGCGATGATGCAGCAGCGTCATCTGGTGGCGTAGCAGTTATAGTGAATCAAGGAATCCCATGTTCACACCTACCACTTCAAACATCCCTTGAGGCAGTGGCTGTTCGAGCCGTCCTCTTCAATAAACTCGTCACAATCTGCTCTGTCTATATACCCCCTCACCATAATCTACAAAAATATGAATTACAGTCCCTAATAGATCAGCTACCAGAACCTTATCTAGCCCTTGGTGACTTCAATGCACACAGCAGTCTCTGGGGTGATTCTCGTTGCGATGCGCGAGGTCGTCTCATTGAACAGTTCCTTTTCACTTCTGGCGCATGTCTTCTGAATCAGAAACTCCCAACATATTACAATCTCGCCAATAGAACATTCTCATCCATAGACCTCAGCATTGCATCTCCGTCCCTTCTTCCCCTCCTTAACTGGGATGTAATTGGGAACCCCTATCGAAGTGACCACTTCCCAATAGTTGTCCGCGCACCAATAGCAAATGAAAGTCCTCCACACGTTCCCAAATTGCAGACAGACGGAGCCGATTGGGAACAATTTCGAAAACTTTCAGTCTTAAGTTGGAATGACCTGTGTAGCTTAAGCATAGAAGCTGCTGTGGACTACTTCACAGCTTTCTTGATTGATGCTGCAACTAAATGTATTCCACAAACAAGTGGACTGTCTGGCAAACGACGGGTGCCATGGTGGAATAGTGACTGTCGAACCGCACGAAAGAAGCAAAACCAAGCATGGAGGGTGCTTCGGGACTCTCCGACAGCGGAGAACCTTATAAACTTTAAGAACATAAAGTCGCAAGGCAGGAGGACGCGCCGACAGGCGAGACGGGAAAGTTGGCACAAGTTTCTATCAGGCATCACTTCATATACACACGAGGGTAAAGTCTGGAACAGGGTCAGTAGGGTAATAGGAAGACAAACATATTCACTCCCTCTAGTAAACACACAAGGCGACAGCTCGGAAGACCAGGCGAACTCCCTGGGCGCACACTTCGAACAAGTGTCCAGCTCCGCGCACTACTCCGAGGCCTTCCAACGCTACAAAACAAGAATAGAAAAACAGAAACTAGAGCGTAAATGTACAAACTACGAGGCATACAATCAACCTTTCTGTTTAGCTGAGCTACAGGCCTCGCTAAACTGCTGCAATAAATCCGCCCCAGGCTCCGACCGTGTGGCATATCAAATGTTGAAATACCTGCCCTCTGCAACCAAAACAGCCCTCCTTTCCCTGTATAATGCTGTATGGTTTTCCGGCGAACTTCCTTCAGCCTGGAAAGAAGCCATCGTTATTCCCATCCTAAAACAAGGCAAGGACCCGTCCTCAGTTTCGAGCTACAGACCGATAGCGCTAACGAGTTGTCTGTGCAAGGTATTTGAGAAAATGATAAACAGGCGACTCATGCACTTCCTTGAAACAAACAACCTACTGGACCCATACAAGTGCGGGTTTCGAGAGGCCAAATCCACAACAGACCACCTTGTCCGTATCGAGGCACAAATTCGTGACGCTTTCGTCCATAAGCAATTTTTTCTTTCAGTGTTCCTCGATATGGAGAAGGCCTATGACACTACATGGCGCTTTGGCATACTGCGAGACCTCTCGCATTTAGGTGTGCGGGGCACAATGTTCTCCATAATCGAAAGTTATCTGTCGAATCGGACATTCCGTGTTCGAGTAGGCACTGTTTTGTCCCGTACATTCGTCCAAGAAACAGGAGTGCCGCAGGGTGGTGTACTGAGTTGTACACTTTTTATTGTCAAAATGAATTCATTGCGCCTGTCCATCCCACGCAGTATGTTTTACTGCACATATGTCGACGATGTACAGGTCGGTTTTAAATCCTGCAACCTTTCTATGTGTGAACGGCAGGTTCAGTTAGGTTTGAACAAGGTCTCTCACTGGGCAGAAGAAAATGGATTTAAATTGAACGCACAAAAGAGCACATGCGTGCTGTTCTCTCGAAAGAGGGGTCTTCATCCGGATCCGGATGTTAACCTGCATGGTGAACGTCTGTCTGTGAAGACTGAGCATAAGTTTCTGGGCCTACTATTAGACACAAAACTAACCTTCATACCACATATCAAGTATATCAAGAACAAGTGTATCAAAACCATGAATATTCTGAAAGTTTTGTCGCGAACTACGTGGGGTAGTGACAAGAAGTGCCTTCTCAATCTCTATAAAAGCCTAATACGCACACGTCTAGATTACGGGGCTATAACATATCAGTCCGCGACACCAAGCGCCTTAAAGATGCTTGATCCTATCCACCATCTAGGCATTCGCCTTTCCACGGGTGCTTTCCGCACCAGCCCCGTGGAAAGCCTGTACGTCGAATCGAACGAGTGGTCGCTAAACATGCAGAGATCGTACATGTCTTTTGCATATTATCTCAAAGTGAACGCAGACAAAGAACACCCCACACACTCCACAATCAATTATCTGTCCAGCACTGCCCTATTTGACAACCGTCCGTCACTGAGACAGCCCTATTCACTTCGTGTGAGGGGCCTCGCTGAGGAAATGGGTGTGCCACTTTTTGAACACCGTTCGGTACCTCCCGCTGCGAGTCTCCCGCCGCGGCAGTGGCAGATAATAGATAGCGATGTGTCTTTCACAGTTGTTACAAAACACGCACCTACTGCACATATACGTTCATACTTCTGCGAACTGCAGCACAAGTACACTTGTCCAGAATTCTACACCGATGCCTCCAAGTCTCACACTTCTGTGTCGTACGCAGCGGTCGGTCCGTCTTTTTCGGATGCCGGTGTTCTGGATTCTAATACGAGCATCTTCACAGCAGAAGCTTCTGCGATACTTGCGGCAGTTAAACACATCAAACAATTACAACTACAAAAGGCAGTAATTTACACTGATTCTTTGAGCGTGGTAAAAACTTTGAAAAGTCTAAAAAAGCACAAAAATCCTGTCCTTGTTTCCCTCTACTCGCTTTTATGCTCCCTCTACGCACACAAACAGCATGTCGTAGTCTGCTGGGTGCCAGGGCACAGGGAGATCCAAGGAAACGTGTTGGCGGACCAGTTAGCTGTCTCCGCCCACGAAAACGCTGCCGCCAATGCATCCGTATCTGTGCCTGCACTTGACCTCAAACCATTCCTTAAAAGAAAACTCAGGGATCATTGGCAGCGGTTATGGGATCGGCGAACACACAATAAACTTCATCTAATCAAGCCACAGCTCGCGAATTGGCCGCAGGTATCGAAGTCACGACACACAGAAGTAACACTTACCAGATTAAGAATAGGACATACACACAGCACACACTCATACCTTTTGTCCGGTGGTGACCCACCTTTGTGTGATAAATGTGGTGAGCCTCTTACAGTACTTCACGTCCTATTGCAATGCACGGAACTAGATGCTGAAAGAAACAAGCATTTTCCATTAATACGCCGGCAACAGTTACCACTTCACCCCGCTATGTTCATAGGCAGAGAACCACTTTTTACATACAAATCTCTTTTTGCATATCTTAAAGATGTCACTAACTTCAACGTTATTTTCCCAGGTAACCCCTAGCGCCGCCTCAAAACTGAGGTTGCGGCTGCGGTAGCTCTACCAAAGGAAGCACCTGCCTCCCGGTCTTTGGGCTCAAAGACCCTGAGGAGGCATTCGTGCCATTTGCCATCTCTCACCTGTAGATAACCATGCTCACTCTTCATCCATATCACACCCGTAGATCACACCACGCACCACTGTCATAATTTTATACTCTATACAAACCTTTTACGCTACCTTATAGCGCATGATTTTAAGGCCTCTATACAGCCATTATACACACTGCCATCGTAACCATTGGTCATTGCTAACACCACATAACAGATATGGCGCCCTTTGGCCACCCATGGCCCTTGCGCCACAAAACACCATTAATCATCATCATCATTACAACATTGCTTTGTCGCATGGGTGTCGGTGTTGCACTGATTTATTTATTTATTTATTTATTTATTTATTTATTTATTCATTCATTTATCGATTTATTTATTTATTGGTGCAATACTGCAGACCCTATTTGGGCCCAAGCAGGAGGGCAATACATGAATACATACATACATGAATAGTGATTAGAATGAAAAAAAAAACTGAAAAAAAAAAGTCACGACTTAAGAAGATATACACTGACGAAATATGAATAACAATGACGTCAAAAGCAAATAACCGTAGTAAAAACACATTTTGTGCGCATGATCCTTTGTTTATATCCTCGCAAGACACTTGAGACACGCAAAATAGGAACACTAAAAATAATAAATGAAGGATTAGTCAACGCGACAATATCGATAACATTAAGTAGATATACGTTCAATGGAATCAGAGCTTATTAGTAGTGATAACTGCAGGTTATTCCAATCGGTTATAGTGCGCGGAAAGAACGAAATCTTGAAAATGTTAGTTCTGGTTTTATATGGTGTTAAAGAAAGATCGTGACGACGCCGTGTTCGACTAGCTGCAAGCTGTGTACCGTAAGTCTGTGGGTTGAGAGAGAAAGAGTCGTTTTTAAGTTGGACAAGAAATTTTAACCTGTGTATTTTCCTTCGAAGCCGAAGTGTCTGATTAATATGCTGTTTCATTAGGCTAGTGGGAGAGTCAGTTATTGTACATTTAGAAAAAAAGTGAACCTAACTGATCTGCGTTGAATCATCTCTAGAGCATTCTTGTTAGTTTTTGTATAGGATTCCATACGATGTATGCGTATTGGTTACTTGCGCTGCGTCGCCTTTTTCCGAATGGGAATGACACGCGCAGTTAGCCAGTCTGCGGGAAGAATAGCTGTCGACAACGAGGAACCATAACTGATTTCGGAAAAGGGCCTAATGCTTCAGCACATCTGCGCAGAAAGGCATTCAGTACGTTGTCTGGTCCTGGAGACGATTTAACATTAAGGTTGAGTAACTTTGATACCACACCTGGCTGTGATACAATACCAGTGAGCCACATGACATTTGATGAGTGTTTACGATGGTATCATAATTTGAAAATACACTTTGAAAATAATGATTAAAGTGCTCCACGAACTATCTGAATGCATATTCCTGCCTCACTGAGATGACCAACAGTGCGGCATAAAACTCGAAGCGGTGAGGAGATGATTCAGCGTATTCAATGCCGCTGCCCATCCTACCATACTCAAGCACGAGTTCTACAATCCAAACTACATTGTAATGATACAAGTACACCATGAAATAATAAGGTCATGGGACCTTGGCCCCCGGCTTCGCGGCTTTATGCATATACAAAGCCACAAAATCCCTCTCGTGCTACTAAAGCGTTGAACTCTTGAAGCGAAGCTCAAGCGTTCTCCAAGTTTCGCTGGCACAGCAGCGTTAGTCTTGCATGTCGCTTCGTGGAATTCCGTGACAGAGAATGTATGTCACCAACGCGTAATGTCAGATCACGGTGAGAAATGTACAAGGAGTTCCAATTCCAAAATGATATGGTGCTCTGGGTTTTGATCGTTGCACTATATAGGCACACGTGATGTGAACACAACGCATGTGTTTCTATTTAAGCGATTATGTCCCGTAATAAAACCAGTTGAATTTCAGCGCTCGTGTCGTCCCTCTGTGTGCGTGATCGTTGTTTACCCGGTGTGCACTGCCATATGCCGTAATTCCAGAAAAACAAAACAAACAATAAACATTAAGGTGAAGCTGTACGCTCATTTTTGACCCTGACTTTGTAGACTTTTTCTGAAGGCTATGCTTATGTGTACCTCTCCATGTCGTCTGGGTTGTACAAGTGCGCACAGGTTCTAGCATCCGCACCAATGAATGCGTATTTCAATGCGCTTGCATTATCTGATTGTGGTCTGTCGTGATTAACTTGCATTTATCCTTGTGGAACTACAGTACACTGGATCAGAATTTTCGTGTCTGTGCACCGGTATGGTGTGAGTTTTGATTTCGTAGTTGAAGCTAAAATGTGGCCATGATTCTTTGAAGAACAAAATATTATATTTCAGTGGTTAGCCTCATATTTTTTGCATTGCGAGGTCGTACCAGCTGCCACAAGTACGGATTGATGATCATTATAATTGTTACGGGTTTATGTGCCAATCGCATCATATGGAAATGTGGTGTGATTGGAAATTTCGGAAATTTCGACCACCGGAGGTTTTTTTTATCGTGCGCCTAAATCTAAGTACATATGCCTCTACCATTTCACCTCCATCGAAACGCGGATGCCTTGGCTAGGATTGGATCCCGCAACATTTGGGTTGAAACACTGATGGTTCCTCGAAATATGTCTTCAGTATACAGCTGGGATTGTATTATTCTGCAATATGTACCGTCAAACATTGTTATTTATTGTGCGTTGCTGTCATTGATGGGGAGGGTGTAAAGGTTACAAAATAATGTAAGCAATGAAATCTCTGATAGCACGTAATGCGCATTCACTTTTAGGTAAGTTAAATGTAAAAGCCCCATCGCGTGAGTAACAATGTAATGCAACTCAACGGTCCCTGCTGCATAACTGCATAGACGCAGTTGGTATGTAGAACAAAGAATAGCAATCGATACTCTTGTTTTGTTATGCTGCACTTTCTACCTGCTTTCAATGTTCCATATGTATTGAAAATACCAGAATACGTAAACTGCAGAAGTGTAAAGAAAAGGTCCAAGATGTTTGCCAGGCTGCCGAGCCAAAATTTTCTACCCTCCCCCCCCCCCCCCCCGAAGAACATTCGTTCATTGTTCAAACAGCCACATGGTGGCATACTGCTGATAGACACGAGCTGCACAGCACTGTTCCTGTGAACTTACGCATCGGTGGCTCGCTATTATTTGCCCTTCGCTATAAGCATGCGTTAGGCTTAGGTTCGTGCATGCTGATTTATCTCCGAGATCGTTTCTGCGAGACCACCTTTTTTTGTGTCCAACATAGACGTGTAGAAATACCAGGATCAATGGCTGCTCACATTAATTGATATGCTGGTCGTTGCGTTGCCGCACCAACTTACGCGGAAAACCATATAATTCATGGTCACCATGTACTTCTTTCAATGAACCCAACATCGATGAACTAAAAAAAAGAGCTTGCTAGAAAAGATGGCCAGCACTAGGTAACAATCACTGCACCAACAAGACTTATTCATCACGCCCCTACAATATGCAGCCTCTTTCCTCTGCTCCAGCAGTGTCATGTAATCTAAAATCTTCCTGAAGTTCAGCGCAGAGAAACGATGCAGGACAATGCACGACACAAGGACACAGTGGTGGTCTCGGATGCAGTGCGTTCTGTCATGCAGTTTTGTTTTTTTTTTTCAATAAACTCCAAAATATGCAGTGCCAAATGGCTCACTAGATTGTTTTGCTCAATCCACACCTTCCTTTATCACTCCCTCCTTTCCAGCTTTTGTCCCAATCTTTCTTTTTTTTTTTTTTGACGCGTACAAGCTTAGTCTTCTCTAGAGGGGCCTATGGTGAGGAAAGGCATACACACAACGCAGCTGGATGAAAAACAATTACTGTCATCGCCAGAACAATCCCGCATTAAAAAAAAAAAAACTGGCTCCAGCGACATTCCTCGCTCGGTGATTTCCCATCAGTTGAAGCATCCATCTTCTTCCCTGAAGGTGTGTGTCGCTTGCATTTTTGTTGCTCCCAACACGTGTACGCCTCCGTGAAAAGTACATGCCCGAATAAACTTTTTATTATCCCAACCTGGCCCATAAATCATACGCAGGTGAGAACGTTCATTTTTACTCTCTATATTTTTGGGAATGCTAGCTCATGCGGCATGAATATGGAGCAGAACTAATCGATTCTGTAACTTTCAAAGTGCGCAGAATATAAGTTGGTGAGGCGTTATTGCTTTTAGGTTGCGTCACGTGGAAACAAAAAGATCAACATACCACCGGAACAAAAGGGGTAACCAAGGCATATAAACAGATTTGTAGAATGTGATGTGTTCCGCATGTATATTGCTAAACTCGTCAGCATCATTTACGGGTACACGTCGCAGCAAGCATTGTACACAAATGAACCCATACGCGTGAATGTGCGAGTACTCTTTAACGTATTTCATTTATTAGATGGCTGACAGAATACGTTAATCGGAATAAAATGATAGCGTAAGAAACCTTCAGTTGAAGTGGGATTTCAATCACTATGTGTTCTGTTTTATTCTTGGGTATAAAATCCTTTATCTTTAAACATTTCTTTGCGCCTTTGGCTTAGTTTTCAACAACTTTGTATGACTTCTCTTTCCTTTGTTTCAAACGCTAGATAACTGTAACACCGCGCAGATAAATAAGAACGAGTTCTCAAGGTGAAAGTAAAATTTGATTTTGCCATGAAAAAGTTCGTTCAGATCCCCTTCCGCGAAGAAGACTGAATAATGAAGCATTAATTTGCATATTTTGGCACAGGTACACTTCTCGCACGATAATGCATTAATTAGGTTCGGATTACACATAGAGCGAGTCCCATTTTTACGCACATTCTTGGCCAGATTGTTTTTTCTATGACTATTCATTCGAACAATGAAGTTTAAATGAGAAACGACCCTTCGTAATACTTGGATGTGTAACCGCACTAGTGATTTTGCTAGCGAAAGTTAGCGGCATAAGTTTTTTTGCTAAAGTTTGGAGCGTTCAGATCGCTTCCTCATTAGTGAGGTGGAAACCCCCGTCGTCCTGTTTGAGACTTTGCAGGTTTCATTTTTTATTGCATTCCTTTATAGACGCTACTTCAGGTGTTACTGAAAGGAAAGACAGAGGTAAATAAAATATCATTCCAGTACGTGTTCAAACACTACCCACGGACAGCACTAGCAAATAAGCGTATTGAGAAATAATGAACAACAAACTCGAAATTGACAAAGAAAGCACGAATTCAACTAGTACACGAGAAGTATTTTATCATTTGGAAGGCTGCCCATTGACGCAACATGCTCAACGCGTTAAAAATATTTATATATCGCCCTTGCTTAAATGAATCTCGAGTTATTTACAAAGCCAATGATATCGTTATTTCAAATGAAAATTTCGTTCACAAGATCAGAAACGCAAAACAATTTCCCCATTTACTGCTACACACAACGTTCTAGTGCTACAAGCACATCTTTATATACCTCGGCTAGTCCAAAACCAACTTATTCTATCGATTACTTGTGCCAAGCACGTGCGCGTAAGTCAGAGTTGTGTTTTAGCAGCGCAGTTATTCCAGCTCGGCGTAATGTGTGTGACCGTGTCCGAAAACTAGCGTTTATGTGCTACAGATAAAATGTGTGGCCGTAGCCGAAGACTGTCATCATCATGAACGGGTATGTTCCGCAGAATTTGGGCAAATCCCATAATAACCTTGGGAACGAGTACTGTAATAACCCTGGGAACGAGTACTAAGGGAGAGAAAGAAAGAGAAAAGCAAGCATCACGTCGTCTAACGACCAAATGGCACACCATCTGGCCAAGCCATGCATGTTTAGTAGCTAAGCAACACCCACCGACGGAGACATCGCGCCCAAATTCCGCTCTACAGTGCACAACGTCGCTGTGCCCGATCTTGTCCACAGAGCCATGGGGCGTCCTTAGAAAGTGCGTACTTCCAAGGAAGAGCAGCGCATCTCGAAGCTTGTGTTGGTTGAAGGGGAGTAGGTACTAGCTGCGATGAGCCCGTTCTTCGCTGGGCCAAGCTTTGCGCGCCTTAGTGCAAACTGCCCGTATTTTTTCTACTGTGCCAATCATTCGAGGGGACTTGTCCCGGTGCGGTTGTTTAGATATTCTTATTTCACCAAGGAAGGTTTGGGATTTGGCTAGCTCGTAATCGATCATTAGCAAACAAATCAGGAGTGGACAACGAACAAAGAAGAAAGGCAAGTGCTTGTGTTTGTTCCCTTCTTTGTCCGGTGCCGCTACTGCGCTGTTTCTTGAAGCTGTTCATGAAGGAGACAAAATTATGAACGTTGTGGTTTACAAGAACAGCCTTCCTAACAAATGAAATTTCATTGTACATTTGAAGAATCCGAACTACTCAATCTATGGTGAGCGGTAAAGATTATAGGTTGCCTTTTTTAATAGGGTGGGAGCCCGGGTACAAGCTCTCGAGCAATTTTGAGCACAGGGAATCATTGCTGGTGAAACAACCGTGCAGCGTGGAACATAACAGTTCCAACGGGACATACCTCAAATCAACCCATAATTTACCCTTATACACATTACAACACAACCAATAAAAGGTAACAAATCTATTTTGCCCGAAAGGCGGAACGCAAGAGTTTATTTTTCTAAAATCATCTTACCAGTCCTTCAAATGCGATAACAAAAATTTGATATTTGGAATCCCCTGCTTGATAATCGACATTGCATACAGCATAACGCTACGCTGATATACTGTTCGAGACCTGCTCGCATTCTAGAAATTTACTGTCCCTTTAGATAGCGCTAAAAAGAGCTCAGGCAAAAGCCTACGCCCTCAAAAAAACCCTCATTAAATTCACTTGACTTAAGGGGTCAGCGTCGTTGGTTGTGAGTGAAAAGTCACCATCTTGTCCCTGACTGAAAAATAAGGAACGGTGCAAATGAAATAAATAATAGAAATGTTAGCTTGGAGTGAAAATTGAAGCCAGGCCGTATGCGTGGCAAAAACGTGTTCTACCACAGAGCCACGCTATTGTTTGAAACGGCGTGCGCACGAAGTAGGATACCGACGCTTGCCGTTACAACCATGGCCGACGGAACGTCCACATATCAACCGGGCGACTATGCGTGGGTGTGGAAACCTACACGAAATCAAATTTGAAGCTGGCTGACCAAACGAAAAGCGCATTGAAAATTCAAAGCTTTGTGAATGTGGCCTTTGGTTAACCATTCTACCTGCTTTTTGTATTCTGTTTCGTTATTCGTTCATCTTATAGGAGCATTGAATGTCCCAATCAATAAGCCTCCGTAAATGCTCTGAAGCAATCCCCACTTATTGAGGCGTTTTTTCCTACCGTCAAGGAGAGCATTATTTAACGTAGGATTCTAACGAACACATAACACATAACTCAATTAACCCGCTACGGGTTCAGTGACTTGCCTGTATCAATTCTTGACGTGACACAAAAGAGGTGAACAGGGGGGGGTGGGAGGGGGTTGTTACATAGCATACGAAGTACTATGAAACCTTTTGGTCCATCGCTTTCGATCATGCAATGTAGTGGCCAACGAATTCCCTCAATTATAACACTGGGAAACTTTTCTTTCGTTTCTTTGACGCATAATGGGGATAACATGGCGCAAACAAAGACTCCTGAAAACATGTTGGGTCGAGAGAAACTCAGCGCTCTTGAGAGTCTTGCTCCGTATGCTTAAGTACATGCTTGCTGCTTATCTGAACTAGGAATACTTTTCTTCAAAATCATACGATAGTAAGCTTAACAGGGCACCGTTCATTTTGTGTCACTGTATAATGAACGACTTCGAATAGCGTTTTGGTATAGATATTTTGTCTGTCAAATAATGGATCGAAATTGAGCTGCACCACGGTAACGAATGCGTCATATGGCCTCACTGAATCAATAACTTTGAACCATTCGGAAGCATGCTCGGTAGTTCGAGTAAGAATATCATGCGGGTCAACGCCCAGAATTCATAGTATAAATGTGAACAGCCTGCGCTTGGCTTTTTGCCCGTGCATTGGGCATTTCGCCACAGTGACTTAACACTTTCACTCAATGCCCGCATAGTTGAAAAAAAGAACAATAATAGGTTTCGACATATTTTTTGTAATATATTCGTTCCGCTCGCATCGCCGCCAAAGTGCGCGAGAAACTTGGTGGTGAGCCCGATCGGTCTCGGAACGATATTTTTGCCATGGCGATAGCGCGGCGCCTTTCCACTGAAATTGCATGATCCGCTCCAGTCGAAAATTCAAACTGGCGGCCAAAGAGTCTGTGGTGATTCTCACCGGCAAAATAACGAACTACGCCGTGCCACACAGCACCCATCCCTTATACAAGGACGCGAATTCCAAGCCCTGACTTGTATGCAGATTGGCGAGGAGACGGGAATTAGCTGACGGTGCAGCTACAGCCAGTCTGCGTGTGCCAACATACCTCGCTTTTGCGCAGCTGGAGGAACCCACCGCGCCGCCACCGTAATGTCCGCTGATGTAGCTTCTGGTGGTGCATCTCCTGAAAACAACAGCTTAACCCTTTTCGGCCCTGGTGTCGTCAATTGACGACACCACACAAAATTTCTCCTAGCACCTCAGAAATGAAAGCAAAACTGCTCATTCTTGGGGGAATACTTTTTCAATCATCTCCACGACGATTGACATCAATATTGTGGCATGGTTGCGAAGGTGGGGGCCACAAAGAAGAAGAAGCTTGACCGAAGTTTTGGGTGAAGCCGAGGCGCGGAAGCTCAGGCGGGTAAGCGCCATTTTCGGGACGACGTAGCGAAGCTGTTTCAACGAGTATCACACTGAAAAATATGTCATTAGTTCACATTTTGTCTACTCTACTCAGTAGCACGAATAAAGAAGCCATTTTTCTCATTTCACATGCACTGAGGCCTGATGACCTAATTTGATGCCATGTTAATTAATCCATAAATAATTGCACCACTGCCTCAATTTTTCGGTTGTGGTCTTCTGAGCTCCCAAATATTATGAAAACACGCACAAATAAAGTCTCCGGTCAAAATAAAAAATCCAGGGCTGAAAGGGTTAAACACGTCGCAATTATTTCTTTTTCGTGTTCTGCATGGATGACTAAAGTTAGATACGAAATAAAAAAAAGCCCAGAAAAGAGCCAAAGTGGCATACATTCAATTAATTTTCTAAATATAAGTAGATATTAGTAGCGAAGGCGACGGCGGCTGCAGCAGAACAAATGTGAACATCTTGAATATGCGCGGTGTTTGATTTCCACCTGTATTAGCATTTTCACTCTCCGGCTGCTTCCCTAAATTGAATGTTGCCGAAGATAGTTTGCAACGTTCTCTCAGGCCGCTCCCCGCCAGCTGAATACGTCACTGTGCTGCGTGTTTCGCGCAAACTCGGTGTTTCCTGCTTCAAAATCTCTATGGCAAGAAAAGAAGAAAACAAACTGTTATCGCTAGAACACGAAGCGGCCTAGCATCTCCGTCAGTTAAAAGCCGGGAGTATACAATTCGGTCGCTCATTTTGATGTGATAAAATTACACGGACAAGCTTAATTCCAGATCAGACAGGGTGATTTAAACACAGGACCATAAAGAGGAATCCTTTGACTGGTCCCCGCAGGGGCGTCTGCTACGGCAAGCGTTTGGTGTGTAGCGACACCACGGACCCGAGCTACCCGCAAGGGTACCTTGAGTAATCAAGGTGATGGCGTGTGGCGCCACCACGGACCCTTAGCCCCCCACACCGACGCTGTCATCCGTACCGTGGCCACAGGTTGTAAGGTGGAGGGTTAGAAACCGCGAACGGTGGCGGTCGGAGTCTTGGTCAAGCCCCGGCCGACGGGCTCCCACCTGGATATCAGGCTGGAAGCTCCGGGACCTTGCTGAGAATATGAGGGTGAACCTCAGTCGACATATCCGGAACCCTCCGTATCAACATATCGCATGGCATCAAATCACTCCAAGAAAAACGATCGGCCTCCGAAACGAAGCCGCACCGAAGTTCTACGAAAAGACAAGTTTTTTGAATCATTCCCAAAGTTTCTAGTTGTTCACGCAACTGACGACAAAGAAAACATAACATCGAAATCAGTCTTCAAAATTGCGAAGTCCCTCGAAAGCGCAGTCGGCAAAGACTACAAAGTGAAAAACCTAACATCAGGAGATCTCTTGATAGAAGTAAAGAAATGCAACGAAATTGCCGAACAAAGAGTCAGTGTCACTCCACACCGCAGCCTCAATAGTGTACAGGGAGTGATCTCTGAAAAACAGCTCATGAACGAAACAGACACAGACATCCTGGAAAACCTGCGAAGCCAAGGAGTCAGCGCTGTCCGACGGATCACTATCCGTAGAGCCAATGAAGAGGTAAAGACCAGGCACATAGTGATCACGTTCGACCGCAACGATCTCCCAGAGAGAGTAAATGTGGCGTACATAAGTTGTCCTGTGAGAGCATATGTCCCCAATCCACGAAGATGTTTCAAATGTCAGCGGTACGGACATGGCTCGCAGTCCTGCCGAGGAACGACAACTTGTGCAAAATGCGGAGAAAAGAACCACCCGTCAGAGGAATGCAACACACAAATCATGAAATGCCCCAACTGCAGTGGACCTCACCCTGCATATTCACGATCCTGCGACACTTTTAAAAAAGAAAAGGAAATCATACAGCTCAAAGTCAAAGAAAACCTTACATACCCTGAAGCACGCCGAAAACACGCGACGTTTTCAGGCTCGCGCTATGCCGACGCAGCTCGCCGGGGGGGCGGAGCGGCGTCTGGTATCCACAGGCTGCCAGTACAGCTTCGCTGATCTGGCATTACCTTCTGCCCCCCCGTGAGGCGCGATCAGGCGCTCGAAAGGCCGATGCTCTAGAAGCAAAGCCCACTTCACAAACGACGACAGCGCAAGCAGTTTCTGTTGCAGAACCTGCTGCGACACCCTCGATCCCTACGGTACCCTTACCTACGGATAAGGGACCTTCAAAGAACGCGGTGCCTTCAGGCAAACAGCTTGAACGAGCACCCTCAGTGTCCAAGCTTTCTGATGAAGCAATGGACACAACGCCTACACCTACCCCGAAACATCCTACTTTGCCCCCCTGGCCGAGGCAAAGCAGGTCGCCAGCCAATCGCTGCCCCTGGAAAGGGGACATGACTAGATCTGCCTTCTAGCTCCACTATTGGAGCCAAAAGAGATAAAAACAGACATTTTATATCACCTAGGCTACATTCCATTTTTCCACAAAACAGTGACGATACTAACCCATAAAAAACAAAATGGCACTTATTGTTCACTGGAACTGCCGTGGACTCTTACGAAATCTAGGTGATATAAAAGACATCTTAAACCGCTTCTCTCCCTTAGCCTTATGTGTCCAAGAGACAAACTTGGGCCTTAAAAACGCAAACTTTCTTAGACAGTACAAAGTTTGCCGCCGAGACCGTGACACCACCGGTCGTCTAGCAGGCGGTGTCGCAATTATCCTGCATCACAACACTACATCACAAGAGATCCCGTTACAAACAAACTTAGAGGCAGTTGCGGTTAGTGCTGTGTCATTCAGAACCGTAACCATTTGCTCGATATACCTCCCCCCCTCATACACAGGTATCAGTTAGAGACCTGGAGAAACTCGTGGATCAGCTCCCAAAACCTTTTTTATTGGTCGGTGACTTTAATGCACACAGTCCCTTTTGGGGAAGCACGACAACAGACACCAGAGGGCAAATTATAGAAGACTTCATCCTGACTAACGACATTTGCATCCTTAACACCAATGCTCCAACATACTGCACACCAAGCACAGGAAAAATGAGCTGTCTTGACTTAGCCCTATGCTCTCCAGATCTATATGTCCACCTAAACTGGGACGTGCACGATAACCCATACGGAAGCGATCATCTACCAGGCCTTATACATCTGACCCAACCAACTTCCGCACCCACCAAACCGCAGCGGTGGAAACTACACCGAGCGAACTGGACCCTCTATACCAGCTATGCTTCTCTAGAAAAAGAATACGACGAGTGTCTGAGCGTAGATGAAATAAACGAAAGATTTACTATCAGTCTTCTTGAAGCGGCATCCCGGTCAATACCACGGACATCAGGACTAGTACGAAAACGACGGAAACCCTGGTGGACAGAAGAATGCCGTGCAGCGAAAAAGAAACAAAACAAAGCTTGGGGCACCTTCAGGAGATATCCGACGTACGAAAATCTGGTAAACTTCAAACAAGCGCGATCTCAGGCACGCTACATCCGTAAACAGGCAGAAAAAAGTCTCTTGGCAAAAATACGTATCAACTATAAATAGCTCGTCTCCTAGTAAAAAAGTATGGGAAGGTGTCCGAAAAATGAACGGCGATTACACAGCCTACACCATCCCTTTGCTGACTCCTCCTGGAGTTCAAACCACGATCCAAGAACAGGCTGACATTTTAGGAGAACATTTCGCCCTGGTATCAAGCTCATCAAACTACAATCGCACTTTCCTAGCCTATAAAACAAAAATAGAAAAACAGAACCTCCCAACCACAGGCGGTACAAAGGAAGAATATAACAGCGCATTTACCATCGACGAATTACAAAATGCACTTCGCAGGCGAAAACAAACTGCCCCTGGACTTGACAACATCCACTATGCTATGATCCAACACTTATCTGAAAGCGCAACCTACGCGTTACTAAACTTTTTTAACAAGGTGTGGGCTACAGGCAAAATCCCCCCACGCATGGAAGAAAGCTGTTGTAATTCCTTTCTTAAAAACAGGGAAACCACATACTTTGACCAACAGCTACCGCCCTATAGCTCTAACAAGCTGCCTAGCGAAGTCATTTGAGAGCATAGTAAATGTCAGACTCATGTACCACCTCGAACATCGTAGTCTGCTAGATATTAACCAGTGTGGTTTTAGACAGACGCGATCAACATTAGACCACCTTGTCCGGCTAGAAAACACAGTACGAGATGCATTTATACATAAGCAACAATGCCTAGCAGTTTTTTTCGACCTAGAAAAAGCTTATGACACTACCTGGAGGTTTGGCATCCTGCGTGACTTAGCCGATATGGGGATAAGAGGCAGAATGCTAAAGTGCTTATCTGACTTTCTCACAAATCGCACTTTTCAAGTCCGCATAGGCACTACCCTGTCCCGCTCTTTCACTCAAGAGAATGGGGTACCACAGGGCTGTATTTTAAGCACAACCCTTTTTATAGTCAAAATGAATTCCGTAGCAAAAGTAATACCCCGATCCGTCGAACATTCTTTCTATGTAGATGACCTACAAATTGCCTGCAGCTCTTGCAACAGAAACACATGCGAAAGGCAGATCCAGCTGACCATTAACAAACTGTCTAAATGGGCCGATACAAATGGCTTCAGGTTTTCAAACGAGAAAACAACAACCGTATTATTTTCGCGTAAAAGAGGACTCCAACCTGACCCTAATCTACAATTAAACAAACATAATCTGCCCGTAAAAAAAGAACAAAAGTTCTTAGGCATAGTTTTTGATAAAACACTAAGTTTCATACCTCACATAAATGCACTGAAAGCAAAAGCAAACTAAGCTCTAAACATACTAAAGATCCTATCTAGAAAAAGCTGGGGCTCGGATAGGACATGCATACTTCACTTATACCGATCATTGGTACGCAGCATCCTCGACTACGGTTGTGTCGTATATGGATCAGCGAGACCATCATACCTTCGACGATTAGATCCCATACATAATCATGCCCTACGACTAGCCACTGGAGCATACAGAACCTCTCCAGTTGAAAGTCTGTATGTAGAAACTAACGAACCATCCCTAGACGACAGACGGTGTTTACTTTTAGGAACATATGCACTAAAAATTCGCTCATTACCTTCACATCCTTGTTTAAACATTGTTACACAATGCAAGGCAAGAACCCTCTATACTAACAAACCCTGTGCTGTGAAGCCGCTTTGTCTCCGAATAGAAGAATTATGCCGAAAACTGAACTTTCCACAAGAACATTTATGTGTCTCGAAAAAACCGCATGCTATACCACCGTGGAAGATACTGCCCGCCATCTGTGACTTTACGCTAACGAAATTCAAGAAGAACGAAACGCCGAAGGAACACTTGTTCCAAGAGTTCTACACTATGCAGGAAAGATACCGGGGCTTCACAGAATTATACACCGACGGATCTAAAACACACGAACACGTCGGCTGTGGAGTTATTGGAGTGGACTGGGAAAAGAGCATACACTTGCCGAATCACGCTTCGATCTTCACTGCTGAACTTTTCGCGATATACACAGCGGTAACAAAAGCAATAGAGGACGACAGCCACCAAACAGTTTTATACAGTGATTCTTTAAGCGCACTTCAATCACTTGCATCAAAAAAAATGGCAGCTCCCCATTGTAGGAGACATACTGCGAATTATTGCAGAGGCAAGCGAAACCGGGAAAGTTATAAAATTTTGCTGGATTCCGAGCCATGTCGGTATAAAAGGAAACGAAAGGGCAGACAAGAGCGCATACATGGCAATAAAATTACCGATCGAAGACCTTGAAGTACCATCTACAGACTGTATAGCAGCATTCCGACGAGCACTCAACCAACAGTGGCAATTAAGATGGGATACAAATGTAAACAACAAACTGCATGTTATCAAACCAATACTTGGGGAATGGAAATCTTGTAGACACCAGGAACGCTTTATAGAAGTGGTTCTTTGCCGACTACGAATTGGGCATACACACCTGACCCACAGTTATCTTTTACGTAAAGAACAGCAGCCCACTTGTCACAGATGCGGAGAAACCTTGACAGTAAACCATCTACTCATCTCTTGTAGAAAACTCGAGCGAAAACGAAAACAGTTCTTTCAACACCTGTATCATCGAAAAACACCATTTCATCCTGCCTTCTTTATAGGAGAGGACCCTGAAATAGAACCGAAAAACCTCATGAGATTCCTAAAGGCTGTAGAAGCACTACATCAACTCTGAAACCTCTTAGTCAAAATTCTTACCCTTTCATATAACTATCTAAGCAATATGAAAACACCTTGTGTTTGGCGCAATATAGCCATAGCCGCTTTTGCGCCAGAAAACCCGACACAACCAACCAACCTTTGACTGGTCGTCAC